>JAJIBD010033136.1:0-75559 GCA_021461705.1 Cryptotis parvus | reverse complement strand
TTCCTACCTCCGGCCGGGCGAGGAACTGATGAAAACTCAGAATTCGATGTAGTTTCAAAAGGCTTTACTTATCACAGGTTTAGGCATACAAACAGCCAAAGGAAAACCCGATGTTTAGGATTCCAGTAGAACCCCAGCCACATGTAGGCCAAAATGACACCACCACGTGTAAAAACTTCCAAAGGGAAACACGCTCACAAGAGAGAAGAGATCCTGCTAAGGAAGAAGAAGGGGCCGAGAGAAACCAGCTAGTTTATATCCCTGCAACTGGGACCTTTCTCCCATTGTTATGGTTAAAGCAGGAGTGTTGAATGTCCTAGGTAATCCCTCCCTGCACCTCACCTAGGCCCTTTAGTAGTTAATGTTTTGAGCCAAATGTAGCGGCCCTAGGAGTCCTGTAACAACTCCCCTGATTAGTTTACTAATAAAAATTGAAAAAGGTAAGAAATATTTAGTAATGTACAGAAAATTAAGATAAGAAAAACAATTCAATTACAAAATGATAATACATGCTACTTTAGGATCCTAACTTGTTTTTGGACCCAAAGCAAAGTTCAAGACAAAGTGTTTCTAGCTGTCTGATTATAACGGACTATAGTTTGCACTGTCCATAATTTGTGAGAGTTAATTTGCTATATTTTATGTAAAGTCGGGTGTCTGGAACAAAGTCTGTGGGCTACTTCTGGAACAGCAATAGCGGTGATCATATGAGTATGAGTCTCTGGAGAGCAGCGATCAGGAACTCGTTGAATTGTCAGGAACACTGATTGGGTCTCAGGAACACTGGAACAAGTATCTCTGAATTCTGGAACAGGAGTCTTGAGCGCTGGAACAGGTGTCCAGAAAACGGTGTGATATTTGAACTTTGGAACAGGAGTCTTGAGCGCTGAGCAGGTGTCTGGAACATCGGTGTGGGCGTCGTTGCAGGGCTTCTCCAGCAAGGGAACATTGGCACCGTAACTGTACCTGAAGCTTAGGGCGAGACAAAAACACTTTTCGAGGTTAATCACAAGTAGAGATTTTAAGGCTTTATAGGGATCCAAGTTTGGGATGGAGAGAAGAACATGAAGCTCCCAACATGGGTGGAGCAGGGAAATAAGTGTGAGAATTGATGATTTTAAAATTGATAAATCTAGTGGATCAGCAGTGGAGTTGATGAATGTAATAGAGGTTTGTAGTGGTCAGAAATTGAGAAGGTAGTAGTTGAGACATAACATAGACACAACATTAATCACAAACATAATGGTGGCCACCACATGCACACACCTGCCCACATATATTTGATCGATCAATATCTTATAGCTGTATATGTGACCCATTTAGGGTGATAATGGTAACGAGTCAAGCGCTTCATGAATATAAAGCCGGCAAATGATGGTGAGAAAGTGTCTTTTCCTGTGAATAGAGTATTGGGAAAATCAGTTTTGCAAATTATTAAATTTTTTGTGAGCACTGTTTTAGGAGTTTGGAGTATTGAGCAGTGTAGCGTAGGTTTACTGGATTCGAAATATCTCATCCTGTGAACAGAATCATTAGAAAAACAATTTTTCATTGATTTAGCAAACATTTTTGTAATGAGCACTGTGATCAGAGTCCGAGGCCTCGAGCAACATAGAAAAGAATCTGCAGCAGCCAAGTTCTTTTTTCTGCAAATACTCAGAGCAAAACATTAAAAAGGAAACTTTAACATTAGTCCTTGAAACATATTGACATTGAGCACTATATTCAGAGTCCACCCATTTTTCCACCTTTTTTTTGTAAGAAAGAAAATATTTAGGCGGTAAGGCAAGATATTAGAGCATTAACCATGATTACAGACTGCAAAACAAGATTATTATTAAAATGAACCAATCCAGGAAGTTTAAACAGCAACTTGCAATTTAAAATTTAAGACTTTATATTGAGAGAATTAGTTGTTTTCTGATTCTTAGAGAATTTTAGTCTTAACAAGTTGCAGAGGAACCCAGAGTTTCTTGGCAGGGTTATGGTCTGTAGAAATGAAAGCATAGCCTCTTCCCGAATGAGGAGGTGACCTGCAATCCATTTATTATCAATTTTTACTCAGATAGGTGAATTGACTGTTTTTTGAGTTTGCATATCTTCTTGAAAGTGACGTTCAGCCGCGGTATAGTGATCTCCTTGAGGTATATTTAGAGTTTAAGGTGAATAATGTTAAAGATAAAGAATCCATTGGAGGCATACTTGTTTTTCGTTGCTTTAATAGATGAGTTTTAAAGCGTTTTGTGGGCACGTTTAACTATTCCTTGTCCTTGTGGATTATATGGAATTCCTGTAATATGTTTGATTTGCCATTCCTTGCAAAAAGGATTTGAAGGTTTTGCTGGTGTAAGCAGGACAATTATCTGATTTTATGGTATGGGGAATACCCATGACGGAGAAGCACTGGAGTAAAAATGAACAAACAGATTTAGCTCTTTCAGACATCATAGGAACAGCCCATATGAACCGGGAATATGTATCGATGACCACATGAAGGAAAGGTTTGTTGGGAAATAAGTTAGTATGAGTTATATCCATCTGCCACAATTGGTTTGTCTGTAAACCTCGAGGATTTGCTCCTGCTACATGAGATGTACAATGTAAAGGAGCACAGACAGGACAGTTGCGGACAATTTGTCTAGCTGGTTTCCATGGGATGCCATGGTGTACATGAAGGCGGCGGGCATTTGTATGTAGAGTCTGGTGCTCTTCCTCAGCTGATTTAAATACCGGTGCTGCCAAGAGATCTGCTGCTTTGTTTCCTTGAACCATTGGCCCGGGAGTCGGCTGTGAGAACGGATGTGGGAGATGTATATAGGGAATGTTCTATTTCGGAGGAGATCTTGTAGTTTATGGAGTAGCTCCTGAATTATAGGATTATGGGCATTTAAAGAAGCAGTGACAATTCCAGGAAATAAACCAACTACATATGCAGAATCACTCACCACATTACATGGGCCAGATACATGGGATAGTAAATGTATCAGGGTGGCGAGTTCCACTTGTTGGGCAGATTTATAATTTGTATGCACAGTAGTGGTCAACGAAGGACCTGTAGATTCCACCCCTTCCTGATGAGGAGCAATTAATATAATACACTGGAGCATCAGGAATGGGAGAGGAGCGGACAATGGTGGAAATTACAAAGGTGTCCTTTTCAGAAATTCCCAGGTTTTTTCAGCTGGGTAATGATAAGATATTTCTTCTGAAAAATCTGCTAAAGCTTTCTGAAGGATTTTACTGAGTGGTAAAACAGCTTCAATTTCTTTTTTAGGGTCAGGTAGTACAATTACATGGGGATCATGTTCAAGTAATACTTGGGTTCTTGATCTTCCCTTAATTATAAGGTTAGCTATCATCTCAAGGTAAGGTGTAGCAGTACGATTCTGCTTGTTATGTAAGTAAACCCATTCTAAGGGTCCAGATAATTGGGCTATAGCAGCAGTTGGAGACTCGGGAGTGTTGAAGACCAAGAACCATACCTTTTCTCCAGGATTAAATCTGGAGAGATAAGATTTTTGAAGCCGATCCATGAAAAAATTTAATTTCTTTTGAGCTTTAGGAGTTAGCTGCCTTGGGCTATTTAAAGCAGGATCACCTTCAAGGGTGTGGAACAGGTTACTGAGCTTACAGTTAGGAATACCAAGGGAGGGGCGCACCCAGTTGATATCCCCCAGCAGTGTTTGAAAATCATTCAAGGTTTTGAGCCCTTTCTGACTAATGGAAATTTTTTTGAGGACGCACTGTAGTGCGGTCAAGAGCATAGCCCAAATATTCATATGGAGGCTGCATCTGAATTTTTTCGGAGCTACTTGTAAGCCAGCCTCTGGTAAAACTGTCATTACATCATTATATAAATTCTGGAGATCTCTGGAATTATCACAAGCTAGCAGGATATCATCCATGTAGTGGATGATGTATGCACCAGGAAATTTAGCACGAATGGGTCGCAAAACCTCATCAACAAAGTGTTGACACATCGTAGGTGAATTAGTCATCCCTTGGGGCAATACTGTCCACTGAAACCTACGTAAAGGACCTTTATGATTAATGGAAGGGACTGAAAATGCAAACCTTTTCCGATCATCTGGGTGGATAGGTATGCTGTAAAAGCAGTCTTTTAAATCTATGATAATTAGCGGCCAATCTTTAGGAATAGCTGCTGGAGAGGGGAGCCCAGGTGGCAGGGCTCCCCATGGGGGACCATAGTAGAATTTACATTCCTTAAGTCAATCAGCAAACGCCATTTGCCTGATTTTTTCTGTATTACAAAAACAGGAGAATTCCATTCTGAAAACGTTTCCTCAATATGTCCTAATTTCAGCTGTTCTTCCACTAGATTTGTTAGCGCCTCTAACTTTTTGGTATTGAGGGGCCACTGTGGTGTCCATATAGGTTTGTCAGACTTCCACTGAATACGGATAGGTGGTGGGCGCTAACCACAGCGGCCCCAATTAAAAGGGTTACTCCCGTGTTAGGCTTATTATGGAGAGCTGGAATTGGTGCTCGACGGGGAATTGGACGAGGTATGTGGATTACTGCCCCCCACTGCTCCAGCATGTCTCGACCCCATAAAGTTAAAAGGCATAGGGGGCTATATAAGGCTGGACCATGGCTACATTCCCTTCAGGGCCAATACACGGCAGCCACCTGGCACTCTGTCGGAGAAGAGAGGAGGGAGATATTGCCTACCCTGCTCAGGCTATGGCACACTTTCTTTAGGGCCCAGTTAGAGGGCCAATACTTGGTGGAGATTATGGATATGTCTGCCCCTGTATCCAACATGCCTTTGAATTTCCTTTTATAAATTTCGATGGGTATAACCGGCCGCTTGGCCTGAGAAATTCTGGTAGTGTACCCAATTAGATAGTTAGCAGGTGGCTCGTGGGCTTGGTTCTGTGTGGCTGCATAAACAACAATGAAGTTGGCAGAATGGTTGGTTCTGTTTAAGCCACCAACTGTAGGGTGTTCGGACTGACTACACGGATCCTCAAAAAATAATAATAGTTTAGCAAGTGGTTCCCCTTTTTAAAAGTCCATTTAGTTGGCACAGATATTGACAGTATTATCTCTCCATGAGATTCAGGATCCAGAAAGTCTGAAATGCACCATAATTCCCTTAAATTTCAGCCAATCGCTCCCCTGAATTAAACCCATACTACCTGGGGAGCAGGTCCTTTTATCCCTGTTTTTAGCATGTAGGGGTCTTGACTTGGGTATATTGTGACAGTCTTAGGGCAGAGAATGTCGAGACTGCCGTTGCCTGATGGGGTAGGCCAGAGAGCATTTATTGACTGTAATTCTGTGGATTCTGATTCGGAGGATACTGGGCAGGTGGAATGAAGGAGAGTGCCTCTGGATTCAGCTGGGCCTGGGGCTGGCCCCCACCCAGTTTCCCGCATTAGGGGGGAGGCATAGATGTTATTTGAGCCTGCAGAGCTTGTGGAACCTGGGAGGTTCCATGTCCATGTAACATTTCCTATAAAGGGATTATTAGAATGTTGCCCTGTATTGATAGTTTTAGAAGATGGGCAATCTCTATGGGTGTGTCCCTTCTTTCTGCAGCTAAAGCAGGTTATCTGTCCAGATGAAGCCTGAGGCTGACTTCCGCCTCCAAGACCAACAGTCTCTGGCCCAATGTTTTCCTTTTCTGCACCTTTGGCATGGTCCAGGTGGGGCCCTCCAAGGGGTGGAGTTGCGATTATTAGAATAGTTTCTCCGATTATTGTTTATCCTTTGAAGTTTATTGTTTCTCCCCCTAAAGCTGTTTGACATTTCATCCCTCTCCTGATCCTCCTGCTGTATGGGATAAGCCTCTATATCATCCTGTGTTCTATGGGAGGTTAAACCGACATTTCTACAGGCCTCTAGATACCCCCATGAGGTCATCCTTTTCCTTAATACTATATAGTAATGCTCGACATTTTTGATTAGCATTTTCATATGCTAAGTTTCGTTTTAGGATTTCTTGAGTGGTTGGGTCTTGAACCTGTCCTTGGATTGTTTCCACATAATCTCCCAACAAAATCAAAAGTATGGTTCATCACGACCCTGGTAAATTTTCGTGATAGCTACCTAGAAATTCTGGGTCGGAACCTACTCTTTCCCACGCTTTTAATGCTGTCTCCCGAACAAATTTTAAAATAGGTTCAGGTAATGTCGCTTGTTTTGCTTTCTTTTTCCATTCACCTTCACCTTTTAGCATGGCAAAAGTTATAGTATGGCCTGATTCCTTTTCTCTTAAAGTGTCAATATTCCGGTTAACCCCATCTGCATACCACATTTGCCATTGCATGTATTGTGATTTGTTTAGACAAGTATGGGCTACCATTTCAAAGTCTCCCAATACCCACTGATCATTTTCGCTCCAATCAGCTAAATATTTTAAAGTATAAGGACTTGATATTCCAAACCTGTCGCAAGCCTTCCTAAACGGGGTTATTGACTCAATTTTTAAGTCTTCATGAATCGGTTTTACTTTATCTTTAGATTGGTCATGAGAAAGATTGCTGCACTTTGCTCTTTGATTCGAGCTAACCTGTTCCTCCCGTTCTTCCTCATTAGAACTTGTAGTATCTGGCAGAGGAACATCTACCCCATTGAGGGTATTAACTCTGGGTAGATTTTCAGCTTGGGAATTTGCCTCCTCTGGGTTTTCCTGTTCCTCCTCTAAGTTATCAGCCACATTAGAATTCTTTTTAGATTTTTTTTTTGCTGGGAATGTATACACCTTTTCAAGTCTACAGCTTTGGGGGCGTGTTTGTGAACGGCTTTTAGTTGGTTCACGCCTCAGTATTGGGTATGTGCTAGGTCCTGATTGATAAGTTATGAAATCAGAAATCTCCCTGCGTAACACATCCATTTCTTGGTTTAAGTTTTCAAGTTTCCTATATATTTCTTCCTTTTGTTCTTTCAATCTTATGTGTAACTTCCAAACCTCCTCTTTCTGTCCATCTAGTCTATCTCTCTGTTTGTCAATTTCTTCCTCTAAGATAGTGCTGATTTTATCGCTATCCTTCTTCTGCTCTTCAAACTTTACTTCAAATTTTAAATCCTGTTTAATAATTTTACTTTCCTGTTCTTCTAATTTTTCTTTGAATTTTAAATCCTGTTCTAATTTTTTCTTTGAATTTTAAATCCTGTTCTTCTAATTTTTCTTTGAATTTTAAATCCTGTTCTTCTAATTTTTCCTCAAATTTTAAAATCTGTTTAATAATTTTACTTTCCTGTTCTTCTAATTTCTTTTCAAATTTTAAACTCTGTTTAATAATTCTGTCCTCAAGCTTTAAGACCAGTCTACCTGTAGTTTTATAATCCTCACTTATTTCTTTAATCGCTGAGTAAACCTCATCCCTTAAGATTGCATTCAATTTATTACTTTCTTCCCTCTCTCTATTAAACATTGTCCTTACACAAGGTACAGTTTAAAAATCGCAAGGACCCAGATGATTTGTGAAAAGATAGAGTAATTCTCAGAAAGGAACTTTATAGACTGGGCTATGTATGGTTCTGAGCCAATAAAAGATACAATGTATCTATACCATGAGATATCCATCATTTTACTCACGGTTCGGAGGCAGATGATCTCTGTCCGATGATAATTAGACCAGACGATGTTCGTGGTGCCCACCCAGGGACGCCAAATGTCGGGGCGCTCCGCCGGGGTCCCCCGACAGTGCGGGAAGCGAAGTTCCCCTTACCCCCGAGCCGGCGAGGAACGGATGAAAACTCAGGAATTCGATGCAGTTTTAAAAGGCTTTACTTATCACAGGTTCAGGCATACAAATCAGGAAAAGGGAAAAACCCGATGCTTAGGATTCCAGGCTGGAACCCCATCCACGTGTAGGCCAAGATGGCGACCACCACGTGTAAAAACTTCCAAAGGGAAATGCAGGCTCACAAGGAGAGAGAGAGATCCCACAAGGAAGAAGAAGGGGCCAAGAGCGGGAAAGGGCTAGTTTATATCCCTGTAACTCAGACCTTCCTCCCATTGTTATGGAAAGCAGGGAGTGTTAAATGTCCTTAGGTAATCCCTCCCTGCACCTCACCTAGGCCCTTTAGTATGTTAATGTTTTGAGCCAAATGCAGCCGCCCTTAAAGGAGTCCTGCAACAAGCAACAGTGTCCAAATTATTGCAGGAAGTGAAACCATATAGTTTATGTCAGGGTTTCTCAACTGAAGATCATATGGCTTCCTCTGGGTCTCCTACACATTACAAGGCAGCCACAGTTGAAAACTGTGTAAATGGGACCATGGCATGAAACAAGAGTAGAACAGTGGGGGGGGGGGGACACCAGGGAATTGGAAGAGGTTCACAGTAGGATAATGGTTGAAAAGCCTTGGCTTAGACTATGCCTCTGAAGAGCAGAAAGGAAAGTGATTCCCTCAAAGTATCTTAAAATCTGGACCCTGTTAATAGACTACATCATGTAGCAAGAGTTAATTAATTTACGAAGAATTAGGATGCTACTTGGGTAGGGTTTTTGCTTTGCCTAGGTCAGGTTTGATCCCCGCACCCCAGATGGTTTCCCAGAGTCCATCAGCAGTGATCCCTTAGTGTAGAACCAGGAGTAAGCCCCAAGTGTGGCCCAACAACAACAAAGGAATTAAAATTGCTACTTAGCTGATTTCCTTAATGTTAATGTAGATTTTCCTGTGTTGGTGGGTTCTTGAGAATTGTATGAAAATTTACATACAAAACTTCGGAAGACTGAGAGTAAGTTTATTGTATAGATGGTTCTAGGTCCCTCCCTAGACATCTAGGCCTCTCCATTACCCATCAATGACATTGTGGTCCTGTCCGTCACTGCCCCCTACCCTGTATACACTTTCCTGGGTGATGGCCACTGCAGCCCGGTGTACCTGATCCCTATGCTCATTGTGGGCCTCCCGCTGTACCTCACAGTTCCTGTTGCCTAGTCCCAGATCTCCTACTCTGGGGTCACCACTATATGCATCCTGGGTTCAGCAGTTTTTCCCCTTGTGGGCGACCAAGCCCCTGTGTGGATTCTGCCCCGGTCTGGCCCTGAGATGCCCATGTGTACTAAGCCTTGACCAGGCGCATGCAGCCTAACTGACCTGGACATTGCATGAAGAGAGAGCGGTGCGGCCCAGGACTGCTTCTTCCGAAAGGGAGACTGCTAGCAGACTGCCTCTTCTGAGCTGGCGCTTTGGAGACCAAGTTGGGGGTGAGGGGGCTCTCCTTCTATCTGTAGCAAATTCCACCCCCAGCCATCCAATTCTACGTTCTGATTGGCTACTTGTTCCAGGAGCGGAGATTTAAGTGCTCTACTCCTCAACCTATGAAACAATGTTCACTGTATCACTATCTTCCCATTGTTCATCGATTTGCTCGAGTGGGCACTAGTAACATCTCCATTAGTCCTGTCACAAGCAAGTGCAACCCAAGGGCATCTACTTGCTACAGGGACAGGAAGAGCCCGAAACCATTCTTCAGGCTATGGAACTGAGGTCCATAATAGTTACTAGTCTTTGGCATAAAAAGTAAAAACACGGTAACTTGCCAGGCTTTACCGTGTAGGTGGTATAGTCTCAGTAGAAGGCTCTCAACCCGAGCATTTACTGATGAAACTGAAAGGGGAAGATCAGGTTTTCTCTTGGATGGATCTCTGAGGAACTATGGCGTCTGGATGTTGCGAATGACTAACTGCATGATGTGTGGTTTGTTCTGGCTTCTTGCCAGGTTTACTGGTATCAGTGAAAACATGTCTATAACTGTTTACTATGTATAAATGTGAAAGAAATAGGGAAGAACCTTATGAAAAATTCAGTATCCTATAAAAATATCATGGCGGCCACTTTGGGGGCCTCACACCAAGGGACATGTGGGTCTGACATGGGTGGGTCTCTCTCTTCCGGGGCAACTGGCATGGAGGCGGAGGAAAGGGCAGGGCCAAAAAACTCCACTCGGAGTTCAGCCAGCATGGTCTCTCCCCACTCATGAGAGCAAACCCTTGGAGTAATGTTAGACTCGGCCAGGGGATGGCCGGGCCCCTTACTGGGAGGTCAGCTCCATGGGTTGCTTCCACACGGGCCGGGCCGAGCAGCACAGCTGTGAGTCTGAAGTGGATGGGTCTGGATCTCTTCCAGGATTGCAAATTAGCTGAGTCTGGCGTGGGTGGGTCTCTCTCTTCCGGGGCAACTGGCATGGAGGTGGAGGAAAGGGTAGGGTCCCAAAACTCCACTCCGAGTCCGGCCAACATGGTCTCTCCCCTCTCATGAGAGCAGACCCTTGGAGCAATGTTGGACTCGGCCAGGGGCTGGCCGAGCCCCTTACCAGGAGAGGTCAGCTCCATGGGTTGCTTCCACATGGGGCGGCCGAGCAGTGCAGAAACAATGTTATCACTGAGAAAACATCCTGAATTATCAGATGTGCCTCTTGAAATCACAAAGATCCTTACAAGATGGAAAACGATGTAGAAAGATTTAATAAAGTAACGCAATGTGAAAAAGACTCAAGTCACCATTGCTCATCAACAGTGCACCAACCCTTGAAGCTGCTGGAAAGAGTAAAAATCAAACTGTCCCCCATAGTCTCCATAAGGAATGAAGCCTTCTGATACCTTGGTTTAAAATATAAATAAATTATGTCGGCTGATGGTAACAAAATTGCAGGTATACCCCATCACCAGTGTTCGCATCCTGCACTGAAGTCCCAGTCGCACGCCCCCCCAGCCTGTATCGGGCACATCTTTTAGTTGAATGCAGTTTGTCTCTTACTCACAGAACTGCTGATTCTAGTGGTTTAGATATTTCATGCTTTGATTTTGTTCAGTGAGATTAATTTTGAACCTCTCCAGAAATGTGAGAAAATAAATAAACTTGATTGGATTAAGCCACTGAGTTTGCAGTAAATTGTTATAATAACAACACAAAATTGATAGTTCGATATCACGTGAACTAGAATGTCTATCCCCCCCATTTGCACTCCCTTCTCCTTATCCTAAAAGCATGGTTGGTTCTACCGAAGCTCATCCCTTAGAATTCTATCTTTAGTATCTCTGCTGGCAATACAGCAAGCACTTGGTAAATACTTTCCGAATCAATAGCGTAATGAAGATTATTCCAGATTTGTCTTCAGTGACTGAGTACTGTTTTGTTCTGTTTTTCCCACTCTGCTGTTTTTTTTAAGGCTTTGTAGTTTAAAATCAACAGAATGGAGCAACCAGCTAATTTGGCTTTAATATTGCTAAGCAAGCATTGAAATAGATGGTTATAAAAATCAATTAGAAGTTCACCTCCCTGCTGCCTTGCTTTCTTATTCTTATATGTAAATACAAAGTCCCAGCTCTTTCACTCCAGTTATGATTTTAAAAGCCTTTAAGAATGACTGGTCCTGCAATATAAGCTCTGAAAATGTGTTCTGAAACAAAAGTCTATGAAAACCTTCCAAAAAGCTTGAATAGAAAACTCCAGGGGATCTAAAGGGGAGCTGTAAACCCCAAAAGCTTCTTTTTTGCTTCACTAAACTTAGCTCCACCTCCCTGGCTTTCAGCCTCTACCACCTAAAACATGCATTTGCAGGGCCCCTCCTTTCTACAGTTTACACAGGAACATCTTGTCTCATAGGAAGTAGAAGTATGGAAATTGATCTTTTGTACATTTCAGTTCCTTTTCATTTGAAAATTACTCATGTGCTGAAACAACCTACAGTTTCCTAATCACTGCCATGGAATTATTCATAATAAAAATAATTCCCAACACTTTGAACATTCAACACCTTATTCAAAGCATTTCACATATTTAAAATACATTTTGTTAGAAAACAGAGAATAGTCCCAGAAAAAAAGAAATAAGACTCATAAACTCAATACATTATTTTAAGATCTATAAGTAACTACTTATAACAGGCAGATCACTGTCTTCCTGTTCGTCATCGATTAGCTCGAGAGGGCACCAGTAACATCTCCATATGTCCTGTCTCATGCAAGTAGAGCCCAAAGGCACCTGCTTGCTCCAGGAACATAAAGAGCCTCAAACCATTACATCAGGTCATAGGAATGAAGTCTATAATTGTTACTGGTATTTGGCATATCAAATACGACACGGGTAGCTTGCCAGGCTCTGCCGTGCAGGTAGCATAACTCTTATAGTCATCTCTAAATCCAGCATTTATTTATGAACCGTGCGGCGAGCTGGGCTGTGATAGGCTGGTCTGCTGGGTCGAGTTATGATGAGGGGGAAGTCCGGATGTGGAAAATGGAGGCCCTCATGGAGTGGGGGTCCTCTGGCTTGTTGTGAGGCTCTGCTGGGGTGGCGGGCCAGGGCTAGGGAACCCACCATCCCTCCCGGGCACCTCGTGAGCAGCTGGGCACAGGGAGAGCCAGTAGCAGCTTTGCCCCCATGTCTGTGAGGTCTCTGGATCATCATACCTGAACCAGATTTAAAAAAGACTGCTGCAGGGTGGATCTCGATAAGCCGGGCTGTGATAGGCTGGTCTGCTGGGTGGAGTTCTAACGAGGGGGAAGTCCGGATGAGGAAAAATGGAGGCCCTCATGGAGTGGGGAGGCGTCTGGCTTGTTGCGGAGGCTCTGCTGGGGTGGCGGGCCAGGGCTAGAACCTGTCATCCCTCCTGGGCGCCTCATGAGCAGCTGGGCACAGGGAGACCCAGTAGCAGCTCTTCCCCATGTCTGTGAGTCTCTGGATCAGCATACCTGAGCCAATTTAAACAAGAATATGGAGACAGAGTGAAGTAACTGTTTACTGACACATAGGTGTGGATAGGAGAGAGAGGGTTTATATATGAAAAGAACTTTACAAATTAGCTCATATAGATTAAAGAAAACATAAGAAATTATTTTTCTTATTCCGTTTTGTTTTGGGGGCCACACCCATTGTGCTCAGGGCTTATTCCTGGCTCTGTCCTCAGGAATCACTCATGGCAAAGCTCCAGGGACAATATGGGACTCAAATCCGGGTTGATCAGATGCAAGGCAACTATTTTTTCATGCTATACTGACTCCCTGGTCCCCAAACTAATTTTTTTAATTCAGTTTGTTTTTCCTTTTGGCAAGCTTTGGCTCCAGGGCCTGGATGCCTGGGTAAGAACAAGCTTGTAGAATCGGCAAAGACCTTTGAAACTAAAGATGCAAGTGTCAAGCACTTTGTTATCTGGAAAGACAGGGGGATATTGTTTACAGGGTGCTTCATTCGCTCTGTCTTTGTCAGAGAACTCTCTGGAATTAATGCACAAGGTCTCAGACTTGATGGATTTAACCTTTAAGACTGGAGGGTTCCCCTAACTCTTAGCTTTCATATTTTCTTCTCACTTCAAAATGTTAGTCATCATTAATGTGTTCTTTGAGTTCAGCTTATACTTGAAAAATGATGCATTTAGTTAAATACTGAAAGCATTCAAAGGATGGAAGTCAATGTTGAGACACTAAAAACTAAAATAATTTTGAAAAAGACCAAAGTGATCCTTGGCAGCTTGGCTAGTTATCATCATACCACAGTGCCCAGAGGGAGCTGGTGTGTGCACACACCTGCCGCACACACACACACACACACATACACACACACACAGAGTTCCCTGTTGGGCATCTGTATCTTCCTTAAGCCATTTCCAGCACACAAAGACTAAAGAAGGACACACTGTGACCACGATGAGTCAGGACAAAATAAGATCACTTGTAATTATGTTTGACACAGATAGAAGGAAAATTCTAAATCACAAAAAATACTTAAACATTCCTCCATCTTGGTTGACAAAATGACTGGTGATTTTTTGTTTATTTTATTTCTCTTTGGGTTTTGTTCTGTTTCATTTTTGCTTTTTGCTCTTTTGGGTCACACCCGGCAATGCTCAGGGGTTACTTCTGGCTCTGCACTCAGGGGTGCTCAGGGTACCATATGGGATGACAGGAATCAAACCCGGATTGTCTGCATGCAAAGCATCAACTAAACACTTTAGCATCAAAAAATATTTATAGTTCTGTCATCTTAAGTATCCAAGCTCTGCAGCCTATTACATGTAAATTGATTATTTTTAATGTTCACTCTTCACAGATGTTATAATTTTCATCTTTGGTTCTGTCAAATTGTAAGAAAGTACAAATTGTACTTTTAGTGATATGAACTAGATCAACACTGTTCTGGAAACAGTAAGACTTAGCTGGATGTCTGCTCCTGAATGTTCAGAGTTAGACATGGATGACAAAGGACGGATAACAAAGGAAATGGCTTATTAGGAAGATACAGACACCCAACAGAGAACACTGTGTGTGTGCGTGCGTGTGTGTGTGTGTATGTGTGTGTGCACGTGTGTGCCAGCTCCTCTGGGCACTGTGGCATGTTGATAACTAGCCAAGATACCAAGGACCACTTTGGATTTTTTGCAAAATTATTTTTAGTTTTTAGTGTTTTGACATTTACTTCCATCCTTCCACCCTAAAGTCACTGTCCCATGTACAGTGATATTGCTATATTCCTCTATATAATTTTATCTAAAGATAAAACATTTTATTACAAAATGTGGAACAATAATGATATTCACTGTTTCATATGAGGGATTTCTTACCAAAACAAGTATGAAATTATACCTAATAACCCCAACCCTCTCTGGTACCCCTTCACATACATCAGCAAATAAAACAATTTTTTGTAGGAGTTCATGTATACTGTGTTAAACAGTTCTCAAGTTTATGACTAGAAGAGCTGTCAGAAACCATAATAACATAGTCCTGAAGGCAAGCATTTGCACTAGAGATAGGGTATGATATACCTGAGTGCCCTGACATTCTTAAAGCCTTTATATAACTTAGTAAGTTGTCTGGAACATTCTATTTATCATTCCTGGATTTGGTAAGAATGTTCTACATCTTGCTAATCCCAGATAACTGTCTTTGTATTGCAAAATTATTAGCAATAAAAGCAATAACCAAGAGCATTTGGGGCTGCTTTGCCTCTGGAGCAGACCACTGGCTTCTCCTTCATGCACATTTCCTGTGATAAGAGTAATTCTTTTCATCCATCACTTATGGTGAAATGTTAGTCAGTGACCCACCAGGTCCCAGGAGAAATTTGTTACATTATTCACCGCCATCTCTCCAGCTAATAATTCAGTCATACTGGAATAGAGTGGTCATGAATTTAGAGAGTAGAATTGTCAAATAGATGCACTTTTGAACACCTTTTTTTATTCTTAAAATCCATTAATTTTGTCAGTCCATCAACATTATGCCTTATAATTACACTAAATGAAAATAAAAGTCTTTTTTGTTTGGAAGGTGAGGTCTATCAAACAAAATAAACTGCAGGTGTGCAACCACTCACTAGTCATTTACAAATAGCTCCTCTGGTCTAACTGAGAACAAAACAGGTTTTCAATTCATTTTCACCTTAAAATTCTATTTAGAATATTGGGCACTTCTAGGTAATATGGTATTAGTCTTCATTTATCAATGATAAAACAGTGAACAAATTAATTGCTATCATAAAAGAGCTATAATCTCTCATAATTACACCACGTTTTAAAGTCCATGTGGGTGGACTGTTATTAAGTATTGGCACAATTTGTTCCTGAGTAGGTGGCAATGCTGTGCCCCATATGTCAGGAAACAAGACTGAAGCAAGAAGCATTTTCTTTATCAAAATCTATTTAAAATTTGGGGAGAATTTATTGCATTGTCAGGCTTGCTTTCTGGAGTTTTCCTCCTGACACACAGACATAAAATCTTTAATGCAGGAGCTTCTGACTACCTTCAGCCTTCAATGCTTCTCAATTTTAGCACATGGCTGTGATCATAGTAACTAATCACCATCCCTGCTTCTGTCTTTCCAGTCTTCACATTTAAGCATCCTTCCTTTAATGACGGCAACTTGCTCTAACACTAATGCCCCCACCCCCTCTCACACTTACATTTCCTGCCTTCTTTTCTAGATTCAATACCCATATCACACCTTCTAAGAAAGCTTTCTGAATCCCTTAAGTGTTCGGCTGTATTCCCAGGGCACACAACGTAGACTTCCATTTAATCATTGCCAAATTGTTTTGAGCACTTATTTCTTTGTCTGCTCCACAATCATATTACAAGAACCTTATGAGCCAGAGCATAATCTAACTTATATTTGCATTTCTGCCCTCTCCAAAATTTCAATGAATGGTCATAGTTGAGCAATCCAAATGAATGACTGAATCTATATGATTAATTAGTGAATTTATTAATCTAATACAACCAAAATCTACTTTAAAAATAAAATAGTAGCATCTACTTAATTTTAAGGAATATAAACATTTGTGTTTTTATACTTATTTTTCAGCATTAGTCCCAGAGGCCAAGAAAAAAACAACCTGTATGTTCATCAACAAGTGATTTATTAAACTTTATTTAGTATATATCTATAGTGGACTATAATTTTAACCTTTGAAAGGAACAAAATTCTGGGAAATTTTACAAACATTATGTTAGTGAAATAAATGAGACATAAAAGGTCAGGTATTTAGTTTATATCTGAAATGGTCAAATTCATAGCATCAAAACCAGATAAATTCATAGGGACAGAAAAGTAGAATAATGATTGCAAGAGAGAAATGGAGAATGACTAGTAGGTACAAAGGTTTGAATTGGGTTGGCCATATTTTGAGGAAGGGTAGTGATATTCATTGTATAATGCTATGACCGAAACTGAGACACTAATTGTGTATACTTTATGCGATTAAAATGTTAAATTTTATATTATGCATTATTAACCACAATAAAAAGTATCCTGTGATACTCTTGCAATATATATATATATGTATATATACACACATATATATATACACATTAGAACATTTTTGGTTGCTTCAAAGTTGGAATAGAGGTCAAAGATTATTACCACTTGGAGGTCCTCTGTTCACTAAAAAAAAAAAACTCCCTTTTAGTTTTTATGGGACAAAAGCCTTGCGACACTCTTTAACTGACATGGAACTAAAAAGTGCATGAGAAAAAACTTGCTTCTAGCTATAATTTAGCGACTTTTTTTTAAAAAAGGAAGACCCCTCCCCCCAAAAAAAGTCAGTACAACTTAGCAGGCATTAAAAACTTGGCAGAATTGGTCAGACTGGAAACAGACCTAATACTGACAATAGTGATATTAGCGAGTAGGTAGCAGGGAATATGAAGTTGTCCATCTTTTTTTCCCCCTTTTCAAAGTGTTTGTGTGGCCTGAGAAGCATAGGGATTGGGAAATAAAGAAAAATAAGCAAACTATCATAAGGGGTCAATGTTCCCTTTTTTAGAATGAAGCCAAAGGAACTGATCTTAAAAAGTGAGGGGAGCTCACCCGCTCAAAGAACAAGATGAGCAGCAGAGGTCAGTTACCTGTTGGGGTGAGGTATGTTCACAGTGGGGTCATGGGCAGATACTTTAGGCATTGATAGCAGATAAGGCAGCACAATATGGGACCCAAAATTAACACTACCTAAGCCCATATTAGTAAAATAATAATAATATCATTACTTAAATAACACTTTAATTGATTTTCAGTTCGTTCACATTGATGATTTATAACAGATCACTTTTATAAAATGAGGACAAAATGCCCCAAGAATACAGTTGTTTTCAAGCCAGAGTAAGGTTTTATGTGAATAGCACATCAAAGTATTAAGTGATTTTCACTTTGGCATACTTAAAACAGTTGTTCTGCTTTGTTGTGTACTTCAAATACATTTTGTGTTACAATGCAGTAACTTTGCATGTCAAAACCAGAAAAGTTAACACTATTGAAACTGTCTTATCTCAACTAAAATATAATTTGTAATTTGCATTTTCAAATTTAAATATAATTAAGTATAAACAACAGAATTATATTCAAATATTTGACATAAAACTATGTATAGTTTAGGACTGAGAAAGTGACTGAAGTTTGGAGTGCAGTTTCCAAACACTAGTATATAAATGAAAATGCAACGTTTTGATAAAATGCATCAGGATATACTGTTTGTTTATAATTCCTTTTAAAAAGATTTACACTAAATTAATTATTCATCCCAATGCTGGTTCATCTAGTAAAAGTGCTTCCATAATGTTTCTCTGGCAATTAGTGTAAAATCCAGATTATCTACTAGCTTTGGGGTAATAATTGGTTAGTCCTATTAATAAAGCTGAGAGTCTACTTTTCTACTAGTCATAGATATTTAGCATTTAAAAAATGGGAAAACATTTCCTATACTTTTTTTTTTTTTGTTTTGGGTCACACCGGGGGGGCCCGGGGGTTCTCTGGCTCTGCACTCCGGAATTCCTCCTGGCGGGGCGGGGGGGGGCGGGGAGGGGGGGGTGGGGTCGAGCCCAGGCCAGGGAGGGCGGCCCGGGGCCAATGCCCTCCCGCGGGGCTTCGCTCCGCCCTCCTATACTTTTTGTACCAAGTAGAAGTACTTAGTTCAAAAGTAGAACTATGTTATGTAACCCCTTCTTAAACTGAATTTTGTTAACAATCCATTTTTCAAACCATTGATATTGTGTATTAAACTGAATATTCACTTTAAATTCATTGGTCAATGATAGAAACTAACAGAAAGAGAGAGAGAGAGAATAGCCACAATAGTATCATTTCTTATTTTTAAAAAAATAATTCTTGTTTGTTAATTTTGGGGCCGCACCCAGCGATGCTCAGGACTTACTGGCAACTCTGCACTCAGGAATTACTCCTGGCAGTGCTTGGGGGACCATTTGGAAAGCCAGGGATCGAACTCAGGTGGGCGCGTGCAAGGCAAACTCCCTACCCACTGTACCATGACTCTGGCCCCCAGAAGAGCATCATTTATATAGGGGTTCCCAAACTTATTTGTTCTGCTGCTCCTTTATCAGAAAAAAAAAACTAAGTCAGCCCTATCACACCACTTTGAAATCTATGTTTTTGTTTTGTTTGTTTGTTTGTTTGTTAGTATGCTTTGGGGTCAAGCCCAGAGTTGCTCAGGGTGATGCTCAGGGCTTACTCTTGACTGTGTGCTCAGGTATCATTCCTGATGGGCTCCATTTGTGATGCCAGGGACTGAACCTAGGTTGGCTGCACACATGTCACATACTTTACCCACTGTACTATCACCCCAGCCCTAAGAAATCTATCTTTTAAAAGCAAACAGACTGGAAAGCACACCCTGACTGCACCCCTTGGCTACTATCACCCATGGATTGTTGGATTGTTCCCACGAGCCCTCTGGGGGGTTGGTGTCACTCACTTTGGGAAACACAGACTTAGATATAGCCAGTATGAAGAGTTAGTGAAAATGAATTTATACATCTTTCTATACATAAGATGAGAAGGTGACAGATGGTATACTACATATGCTATTTTAAGTCAACTTAATTTTATTACAGTTAAATAGAAGTGATATACTGAAGTAAAATTGGATACCTTTCATATTGGCCTAGTGTATGAGTTTACATTATTTATGAGACCAAGGAAGCATTTTAACAGTCTTTGGTTTTTAGCCCAGAGAACTCTACAAAAGCAAATTCAGCTCCATTCTGAGAAAAGTACTCTCATTTCAGCTTTTGTCACTACTGAGGGCCAGTTTGTTCCTTGTACTTAAAATTTTACAGGATTTCCACAAGTCCCACCTTGTGGGACACCACTCTGACTGTATTTTGCAGTTTTAAACAGTTGCCACAAGTCCCATTCTTCCAGGAAGCTGGTGACACACAACGTGGGGGAGGCAGCCAAGGAAATCAATGGTAGCCATCTTGGGGCCCTAAAGAGCCCTTGATTTTCAATACTATAGTCTCACTGGAGTGCTGATTTAAGTCATAGATGAAACAAACAGTTAAGCCTGTCCCATTCTTCCTTCCCTCATCCAATAAAAGCAGGCTTTCATAGCCCCTCCTGGGGAGTGGATAGCTCATACCAGCCATTCCTTGGCCACGGAATAAAGCTTTTGCTTCTCTAAATTTCCTTTCCTTCCTTGCATAATTTTGTGTGTGCAGGGAAAGGACCTGATTCTAAGGGAGCTAACAGAGAGAGTTCCATATAAATCTACTGATAGAATTTTGTCAGCATGAATGCACAATCCAAAATCACAAAACACTGGAAACAGTCTCTCTCCCATTAAAAATAGGCCCAGCAACAAATGATAGAAATAAAATTCCAGGATCTTCACATAAGTGCTGTAGAACAAAGTTTATAAACTAGCTGCATATATGCAAAGATAGAAGAAATTAAAATTATAAGCAAGGAACAAGTTATTCAAAAACTGTATTTGATTAAGTGAATAATTATATTAGAAATAAGACTATAGTGAATGACATTTAATTTTATTAAATGGGTTAAAAACATAATGAATACAGTAAGCTGAAAGACAGCTCAATAAATGATCAGAGAGTGGAAATATTAAGAATTTAAGGAATAGGGATAAGGAATAGGGAAAATATGTGCAAAATTTCTTAATACTAGAACCTCGGATAAAGGGAATGTAAAGAATAAAGTAAAACTAACATTTGAAGAGTTAAAATCTGAGAGGCAGCAGAATTGCAAAAAGAAATGAGTATGTTTAGTAAGAACAGCAAGTGCAAATCAAGACAAATAAAAAATCAACCACTTGATGAAGGGTACCAAAATTAAGAACATCAACAGATTATAAAAATAGTAGGAAAAGACAGATAAGCTATTAAAAATACACTAATATTAGATTTCCCAACAGCAACACTGAGAAGTTTGTACGGCTGAATAATAATTCTAAGTGCAGGGAAGAAATAATTTTATTGATTAAATGAATGCAGCTGCTCTATATGAGTAAAATCATAAATATGTATACTATAAATACACTACCATACATAATAAAAAATACTACCATAACAGAAATTTTCTCATATTCATATAAAGATTAAGTAAATATTTAACCTCAATTTTCCTTTTCCTCAGAACAGGGAATTTCCTTTAATCTGCAATTGCATGATACAATTTAGCCTGACCACTAAAAGACCAATAGTTCATTATATACTCATTATAACAAAATCAATTTTGTGGTTTTACTTTATCTCGAGCTCACAAACCAACAAGACCATCAAGTTTTTAAATTATCTGAAAAGGAAAGAAAATTGGTGTTGTTTAATTGATGGGGCTATTTCTACACCAAGTTTCCCACGATCAAGAATATTCTGCCCCAGAGGCCTGAGAGAATGTAACAGGGACTGGGACACTGTCCTCACATGTGGCTGTTCCTTGTTCCACGTCCTGAATCCTATATGGTTCTCCATGTCCATGCCAGGAATGATCCCTGGGCAGAGCCAGGAATATGCCGTGAACACAGTTTTGTTGGTGGGTAATGGTGACCCCATACCCACCAACAAAAAAGAATATTCTGCCCCTCCATTCTAGAACCCATAAACTAGTTCACCCATATTTTTGGTGGACGTTGCTCTCTTCTAAGCACACTAAGTTCATTACTTGAAAGTGAACACTCACTTGCCAGTAAAAACTATTTGTTCTTGTTGGTGTTTCTTCCTTAAATTCTTCCATGTGTAATGCAAGAACCTGGGGAAAATCTCTACTATAGTCTCAGAAGTATTTTGGAAACTACAACAGTGCAGATATCTCTTCAAGTCTTAAACATATATAATCCTTCCATGCATATAAACTGATACATGTAGTGAATTGTATGGAAATGGTCAAAAATAGAAAAGGGAATAGGGAAGAGGACACCTACAAGCTAATTGAATACAAATGATCATTTGAAAACACAGTAGAGACAAAGAAAACCATGGCTTGGACTAATTAAACAAGTCTTAGTGCGCATGCACACTTACCCTGCAAAAGAATAGCCCCTGCAACTGCCTCTAGCAGCAATTTTGGATTCTGTTGTGTTGTCAGAGAAAGTAGTGGTATTCATAAGGTCCTCGTGTACATTATTTCCTTTTAGAAAGTTTCTAGTGTTTCGATGTAAAATCTAACAAAGTTCTAAAACATTGGAGCTGATTTTCAATAGAGAAAAAATCCAACAAACAAATATCCAACAGTAATCTGTATTTTGATGCTTGCAAAAAACAGGTCAACTTTTGATGAGGTTTTTAGCTTTTGTTTGTTTCATTTTTTTTTTTTTGCGTCCCAGAAGCAGAAGGAAAACACTCAAGTCACCGTAAAGTAATCTTTATGTTGGTTATATAGTTTAATTTGATTTCTTAATCTTTTATTTTAGATATATAAAAAGCTTAGTTGAGGTGTAAAGGAAAAGAATCAACTACGTACTTGCACATATTTAAAGTGTGCAACTCTAGAAATACATGCCTACACCCAGATGTTTAGGTATGTGAAATCACTCCTACCATCAAGGCGGCAAACATATCTGATAGACCTGAAAGTTGTCGAGCGTCCCTCTAAGATCATCCCTTTGCCCTTCTAGGTTTCCCTCTAACGCTCAGGCAATCACTGGTTTAGTTTCTGATAGTTTGATGACAGTTGATAGATTCATTTGAATTTCCTAGGCTTGTATATGAGTTGAATCAGACACTCTACATTCTTTACTAGAATAAAGAATTTATTAGCTCTTGTTGGTGTCTCTCCCTTAAGTTCTTCCATGTGTAATGCAAGAACCTGGGGGAAAAATCTCTACTATAATCACAGAACAGATATCTCTTCATTCTAATCAAGAAATATGGTAGGTATTAATCAAGAAATAGTAGGTATTAATCAAGAAATATGGTAGCTAGAAATATGGTAGGTATTAGTAATTTATAAAGAGTGGTTTAAAATTTTACTAATCGGGTTACCTAGGTGTTTGTACCAAAGAAGAAGCCAAATCCAAAAGCCACAAAACTCATAATGAGGTTGGTTAATACGTCCTTATCCAGGAAATTGTGTTTTTATATGTATGCTGGACTCAGTATCTTAATACCATCAAAGGAGTGACTTACCCACCCTGAAGTTAAGGAAAATAAAAATATCTTCTAGATTGAAAATTATAATGATGTAGGTATTCTAGTTTCATGCAATACCCTAGAATATTGACAGTATGTAAGAATATAAAAGAAACTCTAGGTAAAGCAATTACTGAGATTTCCTTAATAGGATGAGGCTTCCAATAAGAGGATGGGTTCCTGCAAGCAGGAAGATCTGGAATAAGGTTTAGGAAAAGATATTATCCTCTGCTAATATTTTGTATTTTAATCTACATAATGTGTGATGAAAAAGAGCAATAACTTCGCTCTCTCAAATTTTGTTCTGTCATTTTTAGTGGCTTCACATCTCTAACAAATGGGAAAATGCTGCTGCATCTGCAATTAGGTGAAGAACCACAAGTGGTGGTGTGGGAGAGGGAGCTAGGACAGAGAAGGGACCACGTGACAATGACTTTGGGAATGATCATTCTGGACAAGAACTGAGTGCTGAAAGGAGGGAAAGGGACAAACATGATAACCTTTTGAGACATGCATTGCCAACCATAATTCCCAAGAGACAGAGAGAGAGAGAGAGAGAGAGAGAGAGAGAAAGCAAAGCTAGCACCTTACTTCTGTATTATATATCTGATCATTCCTGTTATTTATCTTTCTTTTTCCTTCTTTTTGTTGTGGTGATAGAAACTGAGCCTCCATCTCATTTATACAAGGCCTGTATTCATCGCTAAGTCACATCTCTGACCTTGATAAACTTCTGACCATGAACATAACGAAACTTGAATTTGTCTTCTGTCTGTCTGATGTAGCACATAACATTCTTGGCAGAGGAGCCGTTTCTAAGGTAATGAGACTGAATATTCTTTTGCACCAGGAAAACTGTTCTCCAGAGACTGAGCCTTTCTAACATCATGCATTATAAATCACATCTCTGAGCTTTGGCCTACAATAACAACAATAAGAATTAACTATAGTTATCAATTTGTAAACAGCTCACAGGAAAAATATACTAAGATATTATACTCTCATCTGTTGGGGCACAGTTACAGGTATAAGACTATCTATGGAATTATTAGTCGAATAGAAACATTCTTTTTAGCTTTTAAAATGTTATCAAGGGGCTGGGGAGAATATAGCTGGTAGGGCACTTGCCTTGAACACGGCAATCTGGTGTTGATCCTCTACACCCTGTGTGGTCCTCTGAGCCCCACCAGGAGTGATGTTTGAGAATAGAGGCAGGAGTATGCCCTGAAACTGCTGGGTGTGGCCCCAAAACAGATAAGAAAAATAATGTTATCAGGATTGTTCCCACACCAGTTCCCATTTTTATTCAGCTGAAGTAATAAGTGTCCTCAGACGTGCCTGAATGCTCTCGGCACTGCTGTTCTTGCCAGAGGTGTAAGTCAGAATGGGAGACAACCTGCCTGCCAGCGGACCATTAAATCATCTCTCCTAAAGGGTTCTAGAGCAGGAGCGAGGGCAAACAGAGAGAAACAGTGGCTCAAAGTGGCAACTCCATTGTCTGTGTTCCTTGGTGCAAACCTTCACTCGCAGCTAATGATAGGGACACCTTCAGCAACTTTCTCTACTTTCTGTTCCTTATTGCTATATTTTTTGGTAGACCATATATAAATATAGTATCTGCTGCATGATCAACACATTCTTTATTCAAAACTGCAAATTATTAAAAATGCAGACTGGACTAGGGAGATATCTCCAAGGCTATGGCACATGGCTGGCATATGCAAGGTGTAGTCCCTGACATTACGTTTCACCCTTGCTCCCTACACAACGATGTGTAGCCTCTGTGAGTCACCAGCACTGCTAGGCTGAATAAACTGGCATGGCAAGGCTGGCACTGAAGAGGCCTACCATGGCACTGAATAGCATCAGGAGAGTGTCTGGCTCCCTGACTACCTCTGGTGCGGGGCTCCTGCTAAAAAATGTAAATCAGGGGCCAGAGTGACAGCACAGCAGGTAGGATATTTCTCTTGCATGCCACTGACTGGGTTAATCACCAGCATCCCATATGGTCCCCTGAGCACCACCAGGAGTAATTCCTGAGTGCAGAGCCAGGAGTAACCCCTGAGCAGCACTGGGTGTGGCCCCAAAAGCCAATTAATTAATTAAATGCAAATCATATCACAATGCACCCCAATGAAATCCTTTCAATAGTTTTCCATCCATCAAACTAGAAATAAAAAATTGGAAAGCCCTCCCTGATCTGATTATTTCTGATTATCTCATTTTCTCCTGTTTTCATCTCTGTCCTCTATTTCCATTGCACAAATCATTTAACAGTTCTGCTCGAGTGCTGGCTTCCTGTTTACCTCATGGATTTGGGCTCTCCTGGCACTGTACCCATCGTGATTTTCTTTCCAGCACAAACAATGATCTTTTCTTGAGTTTCTCTCCTCATATTATCCTTTGCAAGGCAGGCGTGTCTGACCACTGCAACATCATCCTTCCGGCTACCGTAGTTTATTCACCATCTCAATGTTTCTGACAGTCACAAGTATCATCCTTCCTGGCGTCAGTGTTCATCAACCCAGCTACACTGTTTGATCCTAGTGCCTCCTGAGCAGGCAATTTGTTGTTACTTTTTTCAGACTACTAATATCAAAGGTTAAAGTTAGAAGGCCTGATAATTGTTGATGCTCCCGCAGTGCCTAGAGCAGGAGTTAGAATACAGACATGTTCAATAAAGATTAGAGGAAAACAGAATCACTTGTATCACTTGTCTTCCCATTGTTCATCGATTTGCTTGATCAGGCACCAGTAGCATCTCCATACATCCTGTCCTGTACTAGGGTAGCCCAAGGGCATCTGCTCGCTGCAGGAACATGAAGAGCCTCAAACCATTCCTTCAGGTCATGGGAAGGAGGTCTATAATTGTTACTGGTTTGGGGCATATACGACATGGGTAGCTTACCAGGCTCTGCCATGTGGGTGTTATACTCTCAGTAGTAGGCTCTCATCTTGTGCATTTACTGATGAACTGTGCAGCCGCAAAGCAGCAGTGTGCAACGGGGAGAGATCAGCTTTTCTCCTGGGTGGAGCTCTGATGAGCTGTGGAGTCCGGATGTTGAAAATGACTGCCCTCATGGTGTGGGGGTTTCTCTGGCTTCTTGCAAGACTCTATTGGGATGACGGGCCAGGGCTAGAACCTGCCTTCCCTCTCGGGCGCCTCATAATCAACTGAGCACAGGGAGAGCAGGTAGCAGCTCTGCCCCGTGTATCTGAGTCTCAGAAAACAGAATACTTCTTGATTTTATGTGAACAGGAAAATTAACAAAGACATTTAAAATACCATCAACAAGACAACTTGAAAATGACCTTACAACAAACTTTTCGCTTTATTGAGGGGGTGGGGTGGGAGGCACACTCAGAAATGCTCAGGACTTCTCCCCCGGCTCTATGATCTGAGATCTGAGATCAACCCTGGTGGTGTCTGGAGGAACATATGTGGTGCAGGGGGTCAAATTAAAATTATCAAGAGCCAGGCAAGCACCTTAGCCCTTGCACTGTCTCGTTGGCTCCTAACAGCTACAGAAAACATCTCTTAATATATGCAATATTTTATTTTATTTTATTTTTCCTCAGTGGGGAAACATGAACCCTTCTGCTATGCAATATTTTAAAGGATTTTTATGGACCTAAATTATTTTATAATAAAACTCATTATTTAGTCAAAGCCAATGAATATATAAATAAATCTATTCCATGGATGCAGGGATGTTCAATATTCTCAAATCTATCAATGTGATATTGTCACATTAACCAGATTAATGATAAAACTCATATGATCACCTTGACCAAAAAGTACAGAAAATGTGATAGTTTAAAATCCATTAATGACAACAATACTCGACAAGGGGCTGCAGTGATAGCACAATGTGTAAGGTGTTTGCCTTGCATGAGGCCAACCCATGTTAAATTCCTGGCATCCCATATTGTCTCTCAAGCACTGCCAGGAGTGATCCCTGAGCATAGAGCCAGGAGTAAGCCCTAAGCACTTCTGGGTGTGGCCCCAAAACAAAAACTAAAAATAAAAAATCAACAAATTGTGTATATACAGAATGCAACTGAGAAAAAGCCATATATAAAAGACAACTTTGTATTCATGGGAAAACTGAGAACTTTTCTTGTAAGATCAAGAACAAGGCCAGGATGCTTGTATTCTGTATAATACTAGTACTCACTTCTTGTACTCTGTATAGTACTAGGATTCACTGCTTGTATTCTGTATAGTACTAGAGGTACTCCTTTAAGTTAAAAAAAAGAAGTAAAAGCTACTAAACCAAAAAAAAAAAAAAACCTCAACTTGAAGATGACAACTGTATATATGAATATAGAAAATCCAGTTTAGAACTAAGAAATGTCTTCAGGTAAGTTGTATGAAAGTTGTAATTTGCATATTATAAAATCTCTATCACACTGTCACTGTATCACTGTCTTCCCGTTGTTCATCGATTTGCTCGAGCGGGTCCCAGTAACATCTCCATATGTCCTGACTCATGCTAGTAGAGCCCAAGGGCATCTTCTTGCTCCAGGAACATAAAGAGCCACAATACATTCTGGAATGAGGTCTATAATTGTTACTGGTGTTTGGCATATCAAATACAACACGGGTAGCTTGCCAGGCTCTGCCGTGCAGGTGGCATACTCTTGCAGTCATCTCTAAGTCCAGCATTTAATGATGAACCGCGCGGCTGCAAGCGGCCGCAAGCCGGACTGTGATAGGCTGGTCTGCTGGGTGGGGTTCTGACGAGAGAGAAGTCCGGATATGGAAAATGGAGGCCCTCATGGAGTGGGGGTTGTCTGGCTTGTTGCAAGGCTCTGCTATCACAATCAATTGTATTTCCATATATTAATAATGAACTATCACAAAGACATATTTTTTAAAAATATCAAGGAGAGGAGAGAGCTTTAAGGGCTAGTGAACATGTCTGGCAAGTATAAAGTACTTATTCAATCCCTGGCACCACACACCTCTCTCTGCAATACCTGGTGTAGCCCAGTTGATTGTATATGGCCCTGTTGTCCCCCAAACTGCCAGGTTTCCTGATTTCCTCAGCATAACTGGGATCAAACAGCCTGACAGTAGCTGGATTCAACCATCAGAACCATTGGGCCTCATCACCAAGAGTGGCCTCGGATCCTAAGGTAACTTTAAGGAGATCCTCCACAAGAGGAGAACGTTCTGTCTGAAATTGCATCCAAAGTGAATAAAATGCATAGATATTTTTTACAAGACACAAACATGTCTAGAAGCAGATTAATGTAGCAAAATGCCTTAACTGATTTAATGTTTGCAAGTGACTAAATCATTAACTAAATCATTAGGAACTATATAAAAAAGCAGGGTAAAAAGAGATTGGCTTTTCCTCCTGAATAAATATTTAGAGGTAATATTTTAGACATTTAAGAACCCCAAATTTGGGGCCGGAGTGATAGCACAGCGAGTAGGGCATTTGCCTTGCACGCGGCCAACCCAGGCTTGATCCCCGGCATCCCATATGGTCCCCCGAGCACCACCAGGAGTAATTCCTGAGTGCAGAGCCAGAAGTAACCCCTGATCATCGCCGGGTGTGACCCAAAAACAAGCAAAAGAAAAAAGCCCCAATTTTTATATATTCTCAACAATCTTTATTTCCTTGGTGTTGAATATTTGACAAAATTTGAAACTGAAAGGTTAAAAATATATTCCAAGGGAAAACATGTTCTTTATAGGAAATTTGGAGAAAATGAAAATTAAAACTATATAACTGCTTTTAAAAATTAAGCATTTGTATAATAATATTTACTGTATGCAATCTTATATCTGATTCTATTATCAGACCATGAATATTTTCAAGGGTATTAATATCAGTGTACAATAAATTTGTATACCAAGAATTTAGGTTTTTTTATTTTGTTTTTTGCTTTTTGCTTTTTTTTTTATAAATAAGTGCTATTGGGAGGGTTAAATAAATAAATAATTATATGATAAGTAGATTTGCACAGAAATATTGTGTACATCGTTGATTATTTCCACTGATAATTTTTTTTTCTTTTTGGATAACATCCAGCAATGCTCAGGGGTTACTCCTGGCTCTACACTCAGGATTTACTCCTGGCGACGCTTGGGGACCTTAAGAGATGCCAGGAAATCGAACCCGGTCAGACGCATGCAAGGTAAATGCCCTTCCTGCTGTGCTATCGCTCCAGCCCTCCACTGAAAATTTTTAAGTGTAAAAATACAGGCTATATTATTAATGGCTTTACAGAAAAAATGTAATCTTTTTACATCAGTAGGATTATTTTTTTGCCTCTTTGGTAAACTCTATCTCTAATCTTTTAATGTCAATCTTTGGCATTTTTTTGAAAATAAAAACATCCAATTGTATTTTGCATCTCAGATTTATGGGGAGCTTAAAAATGTTTAGCTGTAAACCTCTTGAATTCCATTTTCATGAATTCAACAACGACTGCTTTTAGGTCTCTTATTGAATCTCAAAAACCACCCTATGGCACTGTAACAACATACCAATCGTGCCTGTTGAAGAAAAAAAAATTTTCTGAGGAGTTTTTGCCTCTTTCTAATGAATTTCTTGGATTGATACCAAAATGCAAAGAGATGAGAGCTCCAAATTAATGGCCATAGTTAGTTCTGACCGGGACTTGAACAATTTAGCAAATACTGACATCTTCCTGTATCCCCAGCACTATATGGACCCAAGTGAGACCATAAACATTTCTGCTACATAACACACAGGGCTATGGGTGCATAAACAGTTAACTTGGGGGGTGGGGGGAAATGCGAAGACTTGAAACACTGGTGGACTGTGGATTCCCTGGAGAAGCAAAGGAGCCTGTGTTGTTTCTGCATTCTCTTCCATTCCTGTTTCACTCTGAATACAAACACACACACACACACACACACAAGCCGATACTACACCATACACACATTCAGAACACACACATGCACACACAGAGGGCATACATATGCACTCCCTTGAAATAGCCTTTTCACAGAGCCTTTCTCCTGCTGTTCACAGAGAAGGCAGCCTGGCAGGTGAACACAGAAACAGAAGGACCGATACACGTGTTCAAACCTATGTTTCCCTCTTGCAGCCCCTTTGAAATTCATGTTCCAAAGACATTCAAGCAAATACAACACTTTGCTTCCCAAGTTCTCTCTGGCCTCCTGCCTTACTCACCACTGGGGAACACAAACCAAGCTCAGTTGATGACTTCCATGGTATTCCACTGATTTCCGGGAGATTTTTTTAAGATGAAGAACATGGGCACAGCTTGCCAACTTTGGGGATAAAAATACCAGTAAGAATAGTGCTAATAGTACTGAATTTTGTTCAGGCAGAAGGATAACATCAAGATTATCTTTTTATCTGTTTTATTTATTAGAAAATACCCAGTTAATGTTAAGAAAATACATATAAGGTGTATCCTTGAAGAAGGAATAGACATCACTCTCTTCTGATTTTTGTTGATTTTTGATAGTAGCCTCTTCAATACAGCTAATGAAATATACCTGTAGAGACACGGGTAATCAAAAACACCCCAAAACCGACTCCAGCTAGTAAGAAGCTGGTATAAGGTCTGCCTCAGCAGAAATGCTGCCTCCTTTTTTTGCATCTCAGAAATGCAGTCTTGATTTAACATCAACTCATCCAAAATAAGAGACAGGCCATATTAGGGTAAATTGGGTGAATGAGGAAGGAAGAAGAAAACGTAAGGTAGGATGTGACCTGGAAAGCGCATTCCACCAAGGCATGGCAGAGAATGACATGAGTGTTCGGGCAAAGACATCCTCCAAGTCTTGGTGTCCTGTTCATCATCCTCACCCACACCTCATGCTCCACATTACCAGCCTACTGACTGTGTTACTGTCACCGGTCTTACTCCCCTTGGATCATTTACACAGATGCTGACACCTTTGCTATAAAAGGTTCCAGTCAGCCCTTGTTTAAAATCTACTACTACCTATAAGAAAGTGTTTGACCATAACCATAATGGATATGGTTGCTCTGCCATGTGTCTGCTGCTTCCCGGTCTTGTTATTGATTGTCCTGTGCTTTCCCCCAGAGGCTCCGGGGTTATTTTGGAGCTTATTTTTCTAGGACATGTCTATTATCTCATTTATCTGGGTTGATACCCATCTTTGAGTTCCCATATATTACTCCATTACCATAATGAGCAGATTTATTAATATTTTCTAATAAAAAGTCATATTATATTGTGTTTAATAGGAACTTCGAACACATCTGTTAGGCAAGGTCACTGAATTTGGGAAATATAAAAATCAGACTCTGGAATCAAATTTTTGGGGATATGAATCACAGCCATGATACTTTTAACTGTTTGCCTTTGTGAAAAGTCACTTAAGCGCTCTATTATATTTAGTTTTTAGGAATAAACAGGGAACAGAATGATAGTACAGCAGGTAGGGCACTTGTCTTGCACACGGCTGACCTGGTTCTAAGTCCAGCAGTCCTTATAGTCCCCTGAGCACCATCAGGAGTAACTCCTGAATGCAGAGCCAGAATAATGCCTGAGCATTGTGAGGTGTGGCATCAAAACCAAAACTAAAAAAAAAAACAAGGAATAATAAAACATCAGGATGTTATTGAAGCAGAAATAAGGTCATGTAAACATGAAACACTAACAGAGAGGCTGAAAGATGCACAAGCTACATATTATAAAAAATATTTGCTATAATGATTGTCCCAAAGGAATATAAAAGAGGCACTTGTCTCAAAAAGCTACAGTTGCTAGGACAAAACATGTATGTAGCCAGAAAAAGAAACTAGTCAGTGAAGCCAAGTCCTAAACACAGACTACCAAGTACTAAACACAGACTAGTCTTTCTGGATTTCTGATGAGGAGAGACTGTCTCAGGTTCACTGGGGTTGTGCAACTTGAACACTGAGTCAGATTCTGGGGTTACTGCTCTCAGCAGGATACTGAGCACATGGCACAGAGCAACGCTCAGCTGCACGGTGCTCCCCAGGCAGCATGGCAGAACTTTTGGCAGCCCCCACTTCCGGGCTCTTCACAGCCATACCACCATTATGACAGTCACAAACTCTGCTCCCCTCCGCCAGCTCCTCAGAGCTGTGCCTGGCTAAGTATTTGCCAATGAAAAGTCACCGCAGACACTCCAGGCAAGACTAGCATGACCGAAGGGATGGAGATCAGAATGCCCAGAAAGGGCTGATGGCAGCAGGTGAAGCCGAGTGTGTTCTGATAGACGCGGGGCCAGAATGCGAACGAACATAGATCAGGAAGCAAGACTGTCCTGGTCTGTGGATTTTCTGGGCCTCAGTCAGTGGAACTGAGTGGATCTAACAGAATTCTGAATTTGATGTTGAACTTTGGTGTGTGCAATCTTGTTCATCCTCCGTAAAATAAATAAGTGGATCATTGGGAGGAAAGTGGGAGATGCTTGTGCTGAGCATCTTAGCACGTGTCTAGAGCAAATGCCCCCTGCTGCATCTGTCACTTTCCGAAGTGCCTCTCCACTGCCGTTCCTCCAGGTCAGTGACTCGTATCTGAATACTATTCCACTCCACTTTATTTTTAACTCTAAACACACCTAATTATCAAGTTTAGAGACGGAGGGTCAGAATAAATTTTGCTCAGAGCCTCTGGAACAAATTACAGTTTTAAGGCTCAGTGGAGTTTGCCTCTGGAGCGGGCCACCTGAGAGCAGTTTATTTCCAACGCTGGAACAAAACCTCACGGAGAGGCAATTTCTCTGTGCCTTGAATCTGGTAAGAGGAAGAAAACAATTACTTGGCCAGGCAGGATGGATTTCTTTTTAACTTACTTATGATGAATTTCTATCACATATCTTTTTTAAATTTTACCAAAAGGAAAGCCCTTACAGGAGATTTAAAAAAAAAAAAACAACTATTTTAAGTTCTTTCCAGGAAGAAATGTATTTATAATTGACTAAGCTGGTCTCCTCTTGGATTGCTTCTCCTTGCCAAAAAACTTATTCTAAAGGTAACTTGGGGCTTCTACGCATTTTTTTTTGCATAAAATATAGTGAATGATCTTTGCAAGGAGTGCTGTCAGTAGAAAGCAGTTTGGGGTCCTGAGAGATAGTACAGTGGGTAAGACACTTGCCTCGAATGTGGCAGACCCAGTTGTGTCCCAGGCACTGAATGTGGTGGTCCCTGAGCACTGTCAGGACTGATCCTTGAGCACAGAGTCAGGAGTGAGCTCTGAGCACTACTTAAACGATTACCTCACCCCCCTACTCCAATAATCTGGCGACTCAGAAGTCAAATCGGAAAAAAAACTTTTGTTTGATCTGGTAAGATACAGTAAAAAGTCTAAGTCTGAGCAACACAACCTTCAACAACTGTTAAAATAATTAGTAGGGCATCTTACTTATTAAGTGTATGCGATCTAAATCATCACCATAAAGGAAATAGCGAACTTAAACGCCTTTCAGCTTCCTAGCGTGGAGTCCTGCCCTGCTCAGAGCTCTCTCTAAGTGTGAAATGCGTGTTGCAAATTAATGTGCTCAGCAATGGATTATTGGGAGAGGTCTAAGGAAATTTGGTGGTTGATATAAAGAACTTCAATTTCCTTCTATTCTAATACATTTGGAAGAGCTTCTAAAATTATGAGGACTTATTCATAAATTTCTGATTGGATTAGTACATTATATTCATGCATGCAAAGTTTTTTCTAAAAAAATTATCATTCATGTTCTTAACCTATAACCTTATCTGGGAAAATACAATGATTATAATAGCATGGGGAGGGTTGTTATATTTCAAACTGAGTCTCCCTTATTAAAAAGAAAAGATACCGGAATCCTAGCCACTAATTTCTCACAAGGTGCTCTGATTTGGAATTGAGTCATTGTAGATGTAATTGGTAAAGCTAAGATCCTAATTCAATAAGACTGACTTCAGACTTTCAGGCTCCAGAAGTCAAAGACAAATAAATTTCTGTTATATAAGTCACAGTTTGTGGTATTTTGTTACAGCACTTAGAAAATTCACAGGCTTACATTTAAAATTACTGTAGCTTTCTTTATGCATCTTATTATTTCTCTGGTTAACTTTATCATCCCTTTATTCAAAGAACAATTTTAGCTGAAAGATTAAATCAAAGACACACCATTATTACATGTATAGTTCACTAGCAGTGAAGCTTCTAAAATGCATATTTGTTTTTGCCTGCATATCTATATCTTGACTGACACGTGATACTACATCCCAGCTATTTAAGCATCTTCCTGATATGGAAATGCATTGAATATTTAAACATTGAACAGACTTGTATCACTTGTATCACTTGTGTTCCCGTTGTTCATCGATTTGCTTGAGCAGGCACCAGTAACATCTCCATACGTCCTGTCACAGCAAGTGTAGCCCAAGGGTATCTGCTCACTCCAGGGACAGGAAGGGCCTCACACCATTCCTTCAGATTATGGGAATGAGGTCCATAATTGTTACTGGGTTTTGGCATATCAAATAAAACATGGTAGCTTGCCAGGCTCTGCCATGTAGGTGTATACTCTCAGTAGAAGGCTCTCATCTCGAGCATTTACTGATCAACCTCAAATTTCCTCCTACTTTTTTTTTTTTCCTCCCACCCTCCCCAAAGTAACCAACCCCTCCTACTTCTTGACTGGGACAGAAACTGTGTCAAACTAAATTTTTTATTTCTGAACATCAGTGAGATACACATACACTAATTTACTCACCTCATACCAACCTCTCTTGCTACCTTAATACCATCACATCTTGACCTTTTCATAACACATGAGATTTTTTATTGCTGGTCAGTCTTCCTGCTCACAATTTTTAGTTTCATCCTAATTCCTAAATTTTTAGTTTCATCCTAAACTCTACCATTGGTGTTTCTTTCATTTGGCTAGCAGCCTGTTTTCTAGTTTGTTTGTTTGGTGTTTTTTTTTTTTTAACCTATCATTCCTCAGCCTTTCTCCAGGTTTGCTGACCTTGGCTTTAGGGCCCCTCTGTTCTTCACTAGAGACCAGTTAAATAATCCAGGATAGGCTAAAGATTTTTTGAGCAGGAAGCAGTGATGGAGTAGTGGTGCAGGGGGTTCCTGTGGGTTTTAAATAGTGATAAAAACACCCAATAAGATTTCTAGCAATGGGTCCAAGAGAGCGCAGTGGGTAGTGCTCTGGCCTTGCATCCAGCCAATCTGGGTTCCATTCCTGGCACCATCCCAGCACCTCATGTCTTCCCTGTCCTCCCAGGAGTGATTATCTGAGGGCATGAGCAATCCCTTGGCATCACTGGGTGTGTCCCCAAAAAAATGTACAACAGTGGTTAAGAAGTGTGGTCATCACACCCCTGCTGCAGATTCCTGGAATTTTAACTCTAAAGAGAAGTTCTTCATTTAGCTTCATCAGCAAATCTATTCCAGGAATCAGAATTAAAAGAATCTTTCAATAAACAGATATTGAGGGGCTAGATAGTAGAGAAGGTAGGGCAGTTGCCTTGTATGTGGTTGGCCTGGGTTCAAACTCTGGTACCTGGTTGATCCCTCAAGCCCTGAAAGAGGTGATTGACCCCTGAGTGCAGATCCAAAAGTAAGTCCTAAGCACTACCAGATTTAACCCCCGCCCCCAAGCCCCAGTAAGATAAATAGACAACGAAGCAGCATGAAGTAAATGAACATGACTGGAGAAATTTCTACGAATGATACCTGCCCATGTCACTGCAGTTAGCTATCTGTAAGGGTTGCTTAGAAAGTAAGTCAGGCTCTAGGAAGGAAGTGGAGAGAGGCAGGAGGAGGAAAATAGCCAGTACTTGATTCTTGGGTTTTTGAACTAATACCAGAACCCTAGTCACAAACTTTCTGAAATATGTCCACTGAGGGTGTATATCCTGACTGAAGATCCAGAGTAAAGGTTGGAATTAAACTTTTGGTGTATATTATATAACCTCAGAAAAGTTACCAAAATATCTCTGAAAGTTCAAACTTTTTAATATTAATCTACTGAAAACATAGACCTCACAGAATACAATGAAGATTAAGGAAGAATATAAAACATAGTAAAAGCCAGTGGTTGGAGCCAGGGGATAGCTCAGTTAGTTTAGCAGATCCCTACGTCTAACATGTGTAGGTTCAGAGTATAGTGCTGTGTGCCCCTCCAGAACGTGCCCCTGTGAGAGACTCTATATCTGCCAAACTAGCAGGTATAGCTCCTACTCAAATATATTACGGATATACATACACTTTTTCAGGAAGAAAAAAGTGAATAATGACTATTCACTAGATTATATTTAGATTTAGGATTTAAACTCAACATTGCAGGTGTATTTTTCGTACTTGTCCAACAAACAAAAAGTGACTCAGGAGTTCAACAGAATTTTTAGGCACCTTCTAATATTATGCCCAAACTGAGAATGTTGAGCTAAAGAGTTCAGCAGATAATACTGATAATTGCAGAGGTCATAATGAAGACATTTATAGCAAAAAACATTCAATTCTGTTTCATTACTTACAATGTGAGGACATAAGAATAATAATAATTTTTAACAACTCTAGATCTATCCATACATTTAACTAGAAAATAAGAGCTTTCATCCCCATTTAGGATGTCAAAATGTTTGTGGCACAGACAGCAAATATCACATAGTTTATTTCTAAAACAGCTCATCAGTTGTAAATTGTGCAGTTAAGAATTAATTTATTAAATCCACAGTGTTACTCAGCCAAACAAATATTGACATGCTGTAGCATCACAATATGCTCTCAATAACAGCTTTTACATTGCTAACGAATTTTGCCAGAAAATAAGAGGCTTATGCCAAAAACTGACTCTGGATTTGTCTGCCAATGTTGGCCAGTGTTTTACATTCAGCGACTGAATTACCACGGTACCCTCTATATAGATAGCAAAACAGCAAACAGTCGTAAACCAACTAATCAAATGCACATTTTAATCATTGTTATACACGCATATATATATATATATTTAAAAGACTGTAATTGTGTACATGTGGATTACTGAATATTAAAATTGTCAAGCAAACTGAGATCATGGAAGTGTTCACACTATACTATAAGCATCTTCCAGATGCATTTTGGATTTTAGAAAAACTTCAATAAAATGAATGTCACACTTGTCTTTCAAAGTATCTTTGAAAGACAAAGTTTATCTTTTAAACAAGATAAACTCATAATCATAGAGTTAAAATTGCTGTAATGCTGCACACAATATACTAAAGTCTTTCTTCAGGAGATAATACCATCACTGCCATTTTGTGGAGCTATTAAGCATTAACAGAAAATGTATGCAAAGTTCTAACAATAGTTGGCATTTTAATGAATTATGGGGTTCGGTCATTACATTCAGAATTTAATGAATTATGGGGTTGGAGGCTCAGGAGTGACTCTTGGCTCTGCACTCAGGAATTACTCTTACATCTGGTCTTAGGGGACCAGATGGGATGCAGGAATCAAACCCAGGTGGGCCTCATACGAGGCAAACACCCTACCCACTCCTGCCCCAGTACCTGACATTTTAAAAATAGGATTGACACACATCTTCACTATCACATCATTACATTATTAATAAGTATTTATTTTTTGAAATATGTAAATTTAGGAAGCTATGAATCTTAATAATGCATCTAGCAACCAGAGAGACAGGATGGGGTGAAGGTGCTTGATTTCTATGCGGCTGACTCAGGTTCAGTATTACATATAGCACACCAGTAGTGATCCCTGAGCACAGAATCAAGAGGAATTCTGAGAACTGCTGAGAGTGGTCCCAAAAAAAACAAGTTCCATCTCCAGCACTTAGCAATATCCACAACATACTTATATTTTAAAATGTCTTTCACTTTTAAAAGTGATTAAACCATTGTAAATATATAAAAAAATTCTCTAAAAAATGGAGATGAATATGAATATGCTGGTTAACAACGATTTTAGGCTAAGAAGTTATTACGTAAGAGATACAAAGAGTAAAATATTTTCTTTAATGCAGTCTTCCAATAATTGAGTGTCTCAATGTGTAAAAGAAGAGAGAGAAGCAGAGGCAGAGAGAGAGAGAGAGGAAACGGGGCTACCTACTATTGAGGCAGTTTGGGGGTGGGCGGGAGGGGTGGGGTACATTGGTGGTGGAAATGGGGCACTGGTGAAGGGATGGGTGCTGGAATACTGTATTACCAAGAACCAATTATGAACACCTTTGTAATTTTGTCTCACAGTGGTATAATAAAAAATTAAAAATAATAATTGGTGTCTATGTGCAAGAAAATGTGAACACCCAACACCAATTAGGAATCTCATATTTTAATGTATATAGTTGAAATGAGACTAAACAAAATATTAAGATTTTTTATTTAATAATTGATATATTAAACATATAATATGTGGTGGTTGTTAATTAATTCTGCTTGTGAGGGCAATGGCTCATGAATTTTAATGAGTCCAGGTTTTCAGTAAACAAACAAGTAGAGAAAGTAAAGATGGGTTTAAGATTGCGGCACACTGAGAAGCCAAATGCGAACTGGAAAGAGAGGTGAGAACAGTGATTCTGAACCATGACAAGGTCTCAAATGGTCTCACTGATCATCGATAGATTTTTATGCAGTAGAATTTTTTTTAACAGAAATGGTGTGTCCATATCAAAAAGCTCATTACTACAAAGTGTGGAAGAATAAATGGAAAGACTGCAGGTTTTAACGATAGTATAAAAAGTGATGAGGGCTTTAATTAGTGATCACTATGAGATATATCTTGTAAACAAAATCAATGAAATTGTGATTAGTTTGCTATGACATGAGAAAGAAAAAAATTTAATGAGTTTCAGATATCTGCTTTGCCCATTTGGAGGATAATAGACTGGGAGATTGTGCTTTTGAGACTGTTTATTTCAATTTATGGTTTAATTACACAGCCTGAGTTAAGGAATGATTTATCCATTCCAGCAATATCAAATAAAAAAGGGGGTAGTTTCACAATTTGTGCATTAGAGGGCCTTGTCAGCAACATACTGGTTGGAAGAATTGTTTATTAGGAATTCATCCTGCAATTACATAATCCAATATACATAAATTAAAAAATACCATATGATGGAGTTGATATATTTATATATATATATACATGTATGTTTATGTACGTATGTTACATCTATGTAATACTTTCAAGTTGTACCAGTAACATAATCTTTGTTTTAACTTAATGTCCTATAACTTTATCATATTCACAGCATGTTCAAATATAACACACCCTATGATCATTATATGATATTCAATACTCTGAAAAATGAATTTAAACTCACATATTTAAATATTCTCCTTGGCAATGCAATCAAGATCTACTATCGTACAAAAAATAAAGCTACTGAAAATTCTCCCAGGATATAGAATTCCAAATCCAAAACCGAGTACAATTTAACATACTATTATTGTTTTGTTATTAAAGAATTGTGATTTACAAATTAATAGTTGAATTTTAGGCATATCATATTTCAACAACAATCCCATCACCAATGTCAACTGTTTCCAACCTCCACTCCAACCCTGTCAACTTGTCAGGCACATTACAAAATTTCGGTGGTTGCAACTTAGATCCACATGTTCAGTTTTGTTGAGTCTGTTTTAGATTTTGGCTATACCATTCTTCATATCAACAGTATAACTGAAGCCCTGATGCTTGTTCACCCATTACTTCACATTCACTTCTTCCCCCTTGATTTTTCTTCTCTGTCCTTCTCTCTAAACACTGAGATCTAGGCTCCCCCCCACTGCATTTCCACACCCAGTGTTCTATGCATCACAATTAACAAACTCTTATGAAACAGCACTTTTGCTTTCAGTGATGAGAAAATCAAATGAGACCATTATGTAAGTAAGTATACTACCAATGGGTTACACCTCTCTGGCCCCACAAACCTCAAATTATTTACATTCTTCTATAAGATTCTACAGATTCTTCTATAACCATTCTTCTATAGTTGGCACTGCTATAAGTTAACATATCCAACAAAATATTTGACAGAGATGGTCAATAAAAGTTTCTTTAGAAATTACATGTGTAATTTATAATTATGTATGTAACTCACATGATTTATGTATTTAATATATGAATAATATGATTTGCAGTCTTCTTATAAACAGCATTGAGACCACTATTATATACGGAGTTAGCTTCAAATTACTGTTTGACACAGAATACCAATGTTTCCAAGTCACAAATATTTCGAGCCTCTTGGGCAAAAGATAGTACTATTTTCAAACTTAATTTGAAAGGAAAGTAAAACAGCACTAAGTTTTCCTCTCACTGAATTCTTCTTAAAATAAGTATTTTGATAAATGAAACCTATCTCACAGGAAACTAGGAATCTGAAACACCTGAAGGAGTCTCTAGGTATGTACTAAGACTGTTACTACGCATTTCTGCACTCTCTTAGCAGTAAACTTTCCAACATTCTAGAACATATTCATGTGACTGACCCCTCATACTGTTTTATTCAGAGTAAACAAGTTGGTTTTGTTAATTCTCAAACACAGCTAGAAAATGGAATGCTTTTTGTAAACAGAGATCACATATGCTGTTAAAGACTTAATGAGACAAACTACTTTAAGGGTGGTTTCAAAAAATATGGTTTATTTCCCTAGGTTATACCACTAATTACTGAGGTTTGAAAATTCTAGTCTGTGCAACTGATACAACCTTTATTATTATTATTTTTTGTAATATGAATGCATTTGAAAATACTTTAGCTCATTTCTATGACCTTTCACAATCTTTCATCTTTGCATTTCCTCTTATTTTACTACATTTGCTAAATAAATGTAGCTTACAAAGAACTGAGCATGCAAAGAACTGTAATAAAAAGCAGACATAACAATTATTGCATAACAAAATGTATTTTCATAAGATGTTAATTATGTGCCCAGCCGTGCATTTAACACTACACTTTAAAATATTCTGCACAAAGAAGTTACAGATTACATTTAATAATAAAATGTCTAGGTTCTTTAAGAAATGTTTTGAGAACTACAAGGATTTTTCAAAGACTGAACAAAAATATTACACAAATTACGTGGTACAGAACAAGATCTTTTTTTTTTTAGTGAACATTGAGTGTGAGAGCAACAGAATGAGAGAAATCTAAATAAAAATTTCAGAAAGAAGTATTGTAAATTTTGGGTAACTAAGACTTAACATTGTTAAGGACCAGGAATTTGAGCATAAAATTGAATATAAAAATATAATTTCCCCTATACATTAATAGCATATTTTTCTATTTCAATTTTATCTTTAAGTTCAGAATCCTGCTAGTCTCCTGTGAAACTTAAGACCATCTGGTTAATTCCTTTTTTTTTTTTTGCTTTATGGGTCACACCTGGCGATACTCAGGCATTACTCCTGGCAGTGCTCAGGGGACCATACGGGATGCTGGGGATCGAACCGGGTTAGCTGTGTGAAGGCAAATGCCCTACCCACTGGACTATCACTCCAGTCCCCTGCTAATTTTTTAAATGGAGCTACCAATGTCACCTTCAGATACTGACTCTATTGAATTTATTATTCCCTCTTTAACCTACTTCCATGTCAATTTATATCAGTTTTCTAAGGTTTATGACAGGGAAGCAATTGTAACACACTTGGATAAGTACTATTACAAAAGATACTGCATTCGCAAATAACCCAGACACTAGATATGGAAAAGTATTACCCTTTAGGCCTATAAAGATCAAGACCAACACAGGTCTGCCTAGAGTCATCGCGGAGCAGAGAGTACACTGGTTCTGAATCACTGAGATGCCTATGTTTAAACTGCCTGGACCTTTGGTTTCACCAGTAACCCTCTGCTCCGCATATCAGTATCAAATACTGTATTCCCAAAACCCCTCTGCAATTTTGTCTGTCTTATTGGCTCTTACTGTGACATTCTGCTGTAACTTTCTGTTCACTTTTTCATTTCTTCTTTATTAGAATCCTGGTCATCTGGGTTCCCCATCAGTACATTCCTGTATTTCTAATGCAGTATTTTATCTATTCTCTTTCTTTAAATTTTGTCTTTGAGCACCCGGCAGTGCTCAAAAGATGCTACTGGTTTTGCGCTCAGTGGACAATATGGGATGCCAGGGATCGAATACAGGTCAGCAGCATGCGAAGTCCCCTACCCACTGTGCTCATCACGTCAGCCCTACAACTATTCTTTAATACTGCCTTAATTGGTGAGTCTTCATTAACAGTTAATTAGCATTTCCTTAAGCCTTATTGTGAACTTCAATTTTTTCCCTGAACACTAATCTTTACTGCACACTATTTAGAAAGACTATCCTTAAGAAGTATTTTTTGAGGATCCTCTTCTCCAGATTGTGACTAAACAAGACTGACAAGGGATGCATAACTCAGTACAGGATACTTCTGCTTTATTTCCAATTCTCACCATTACATGTACTCGAGATTATAGTTGACATCTTTAGTAGGGGCTATTGGTTTTGTACACAGTGCTAGATGAAGAATTTAAGTACTGATTTTTTATACTGAATCAAAAATTGAATGAATGCATGAAATCTGAAGCCTAATGATAATTTTTTTTTTTTTTTTTTTTGCTTTTTTGGGTCACACCCAGCGACACTCAGGGGTTACTCTTGGCTTTTCGCTCAGGAATTACTCCTGGCGGTTTTCGGGGACCATATGGAATGCCAGGTCGAACTCGGGTCGGCCGCGTGCAAGGCAAACGCCCTATCCGCTGTGCTATCACTCTGGCCCCGTGATAAAAAAAAAACTTTAAATGGTATAGTACCCATTATGTCTAATATCCTTTATTAGAAAATATACATAATTAAAAATTCAATTCATTGTTGGTCTACAAACAATACATCAAACTGCCATGTAGAATACATAATTCTTTGTATTTCCTAACTTAACTACTCCAATCCCTTTAATTTTTTAAATGTTCTTCAAAATAATTATCAGAAGTATTTATTCTACAGTTATAAAACACAGTGGATAATCCATTTATCCCAAAATGAACTAACTACCTGTGCATGTTGTGAGGTAGCAAAGACAGACTGCTCTTCTGTGGTGATGGTATCCCCCGGCAAAAGCACGCATTCTCTCTCCACATGAAGAGAGTGGGCAAGAATGGACAGTCAGCTTTCATCATTTCATCAACCACTGGTGTTTCCAGAGTATTCAAATGCCTGGTTTTGATTTTACAACATCAGTATTTATTCTGAAAGGCAATCGAATGTTCCAAGTAGCAGATATTAACAATTTCCAACGCGATCTCTAGGAATGATTCTCAGCTCTGAACCGTGCTTTAGGAAAACATTTCCTATGGCAAACAAAACATAAAGTTAGGTACTTAAAAGCCAACTACCTTGAGTATTTTTATCTTAATTGCTATCTCAACAGTGATCCTATATAGTAACACAGTACTATAAAGCTGGTAAGTGTAAGAAAGCTTCAGCATCAGCCTGATTTCCTGCTCTCTGGAGGCTTGGTCCTGTCACATCACTAAAATCTGACAATTTTAAGCGTAAGAGAAACAGAAATACTAATATTCAGCAAGTGAGTAAGCATATTAATCTAATCAACACTAGTTTTTAATGTATATTAAAATACCCAAGAACAGGAAAAAGTAAATAAATAATAAATCTAAATTCTTACAAATTACAAGTTCAGAAACATCCACTAAATTGCCTCAATTTACAGATTTTCTTCATACCTTGTGATATCACAACTTAACTTGAAAGGATAATAGAACTGACAACATGTTTAGGAATTCTTATTAATATAAAAACTCCATAGTATAAAAAATCCAAATCAAAAATACCCTGATGTTTAAAGGAATCGATATATATGCCAAGTGATTTTCAACAAGTAATACATTTTATTTGGTAAAATACACCAAATATTTTTACCATTTTATTTGGTAAAATCTGTAACTTAAAATTAAAGATTTGGGGGCAAGGAACGTAGTGCAACTGAGTAAGGCACCAGCCTAGCAAGCAGTCAACCTGGGCTCAATCCCCAGAACCCAAGACGGCCCTGAGCCAGGAGTGGTCTCTGCATGTTTCTGGTCTCAACAGAACCAGATACAATTCCTGAGCAACGCTGCGGTGTGGCCCTTTCCACCCCACAAAACCTTGATTTCAGTAAAAAAATATAATTTAAAAAAAATTTTATCCAAGGCCTGTGAGGATAGTATAATTTTATTATAATACACAAACACTTTAGAATATAGTGACAAAAAAAAGATAAATGTACAAGATTTAGGTTATATTATGTGAAAGCTCTCCTAGAAAACATTATAATCTGATGACAAATTTTAAAAGGTACATTTGAAATTTATAAAACTACTTGTTTAAAAGTTTAAAATCAGGTTTACCCTGCCTGTTTGTTAAGACATTAATATGTAGCAATGGAGCAAATTCCTTGAAACTGCAATGACTATTTCCTTAAAATAATAACATACAGTAATAATGATGAAGACATAGCAACATTATCTTAGTACCAAAGAAAATGAAGGAAAAATATTATAGAACAGTATCTGGTGGACACATATGCCACAATGATGGTTTGCCTTAAGCAATTTAATCAATTTAATGTATTATACCAATGAATAACGGGGGAAATGATGTGATAATAAAGATGCTGAGAGACATTCAACACCCATTTATAATAAAAGTTGTCAACTAAATAGGTACAAGGAAAGTATCTCAGAATTTAAAAATTCACAAACTTTAAACCCATACCTACTACACTAAATGATGAAAATCTGAAAGATTTTTGTTAAACTCAGTAAGGATAAATTTGTTCATTGTTGGCACTTCTATCTGGTTTAATAGAGGTCTTAGCCAGTACAATTAACAATGTGATTAAAAGAAAACCAAACTGAAATCCAAAAGTGAACTATCACTATCTGTAGACAATAAATATATTTCAAAAGACTCCTAAAGATCAATAAAAAAAAAAAGTAACTAGAAACAACTGACTGTACCAAACTGGCTATTCACAAAAATCAACATACAAAAATTTGCTGCTTTTCTACTACTGTTTAATAAACTTGAATATGGAACCAAAAAAAAAAAAAATACTAAGATCTATGAACTTCACAAAGATCCTAAATTGTTAAGGCACTCCCAAAGGAAAAAAAATGAAAGTGGTTGTTGCTTATGTTACAATGCTGAGGAATGAACTCAGGGCCTCATACATACATGCAAGACAGGTAGTCCATTAAACTACATCTCTTACCCTCACCTGACTTAAATTATACTACAAAGGTCCAGTAATTAAAACTGTATGGTGCTAAAGTGAAAACTAACATAAGCATCAATGAAATAGAACTGAACACCTAGAAATAAATCCACATATTCATCAACTATATAGCAATAAAACGGAGAAAGAAATAGCTTCAACACATGGTGCTGGGAAGCACTGAGCATCCACATGCCAAAGACTGAAGCTGAACTAATTCATCTAAGAGACAAAATAAATCTACAACGGATTAAAGGTCTTGACATAAGGCCCTAAAACATAAAGGTGATGTAAGTGAAATATTACATAGCATTACGTTAGGTTATAGTGAGGTCTATAATAGTTACAATTATAGACCTCATTCCGAATGGATTGAGGCTCTTTATGTTCCTGGAGCAAGCAGATGCCCTTGGGTTCTACTAGCATGAGACAGGACATACGGAGATGTTACTGGGGCCCACTCGAGCAAATCGATGATGAACGGGAAGACAGTGATAGTGATACAGTGATTATGTTAGGTTATGATCTTGGAGATTTGATCCCAACAGCAAGGGAAATGAAAATAAAGATAATAATCAAGTATGACTATTTTAAAATGAAAAATTTTTATGCAGCAAAGAAAATCCAAAAAGAACTAAAAACATCCTACTAAATGTAAGACGATATTTTCACATCAAACATCTGATAAGGGGTTAATATTCATTCCACATTATAAAAAACATAATTCATGCAACTTAACCAAAAAAAAAGTACACAATTTAAAAAAAGCAGAAAATTTGAATACTCTTCCAAAAGACATATAGATGACCAACAGTCATATTAAAAAGTGCTCATGTTTAGGGCTGAGAGAGAGCACAGAAGTTAAGCTGCTTGCCATGCACATGGCTGATCTGCTTGATCCTGGCACCATATACAGTGTCCTGTGCACCACCAGGAGTGATTCCTGAGCACCACCAGGTGCTGTCTCCAGGAACATATTATGAAAAAGGTGCTCATTACATACCAGTATCAGAAACAATGCAAATTAAGATCTCAATGAGAAGCCACTTTACACTTGTTAGAACTGTCTATTTCAAAAACAGCAATTAACAACATGTACTAGAGATATAGAGAAAAAGAAACTTTACAGGGAGAGTCAAAATGGTGCAACCTTTCAGAGTACCTTATAGAGCTTAGAGAAGAAGGCAAACACCCAGCAATCAGGGCCTCTATTCAAAATATATCAAAGTATTAACAAAACAACTATATCCACACTAATGTTTACAGCAGTGTTATTTACAATGGCTAAAGAAGGAAGCAATTAAAGGCTTGTGGATGGATGACTGGACAAAGATGAGGTACATGTTACATGTGTGTACAATAGTCAGCTATAAAAAATGACTTTGGGGGCGTGGGGGGTTCACTGCAGTGACATGATGGGAACTCAAGGAAATTATGCAAAGTGAAGTAGAAAAACACAAATGTTGGATGATTTCACTTATGAGTATAGTGAATGGGCATAAAATTGATCAACACATCAAAAATGCAAAACAGTCAGTGCTGGCACAGATGTAGGGAGAAAGGGACTTTCATTCATTGTTGGTGGGATTGCCAGCTGGTCCAGCCTTTTTGGAAAACAATTCGGTCATTTCTCAGAAAACTAGAAATTGAGCTTCCATATGACCAGCAATGACACCTCTGGTATATACCCTGGGGGCCCAAAACGCAGCAGAAACTCCATCTGCACTTCTATGCTCATTATAGCACTATTCACAAAAGCCAGAATCTGGAAACAACCAGTGTCCAAGATAAGACAAGATAAAGAAACTATGGCACATCTACACAATGAGATAACACGCAGTAACCAGGAAAAACAAAGTCATGAAATGTGCTTATAAATGAATGGATGAACATGGAGAGTCTCATGCTGAGTGAAATAAGTCAGAAGGAGAGGGACAGACACAGAATGATTGCACTCATTTGTGGGATTAAGAAAAAAAAGTAGGAGACTAATATCCAAGGACAACAGAAACAAGGCCAGGACAGGTCCACTTTGGAAGCTTGCCCGAGTGGTGGGGGGGAGGACAGAAAAGATAGAAAAGAGAACACTCTGACAATGATAGTTGGACGTGATCATTTGAGAGAGAAAATAAAAGTACCTGCCACAGAGGCAGAGTGGGGCAAGGATTGGGGTGGTTGTGGGAGGGAAACTGGGGACACTGGTGGTGGGAAATGGGCACTGGTGAAGGGAGAGGTATTGGAGCTTCCTATGACTGAAACCCAATCCAGAACTTTATAACTGCGTATCTCACAGTGCTTCAACAAAAAAACAAAATTGTATTATCAACAATAAAAAACTGATGAATCAATAAATAAAAAGGCAAACCAACAGACACAGAGCTAATAATACACCTAAGGTTCCTCTGAAGAAAGGATATGGAGAGGAAAGACAGGAAAAGGCAATGCAAGAAAAACAGAGAGCAAAATTTGAAAACAGCACTTAATACAGATTAAGCAAACGCGGGAACACTATACACATGCTACCTCCCCATTATTCTGATTAGGCTAGAATTACGCTTCTCATATGAAACTGTCTTAATTTCAGCATTTTGTTTCATATATTATATTTTCAATGTATCATGTCATGATTTAGCTTTCTTATAACGAAAAGTATGCATTGCTCATACACATATTAAAACAAATTACTAGAAACATGGGTAAAGACTACATAACAAAAGCTATTATCTCAGTCAAATCTTCTCACATCTAATTAAGAGTAAATAAATAAGTATTCAGGATCCCTTGACCAGATGGTCGCAGCCTGGTTACAACCACATTTCCAAGAGTTTCAGATACTCACCAGCAGTTTGTGCAGGATTTATTCCTATTCCATCTGGAAAAGAAATTGAATTGACTGAATCATTTGTTAAACTGTAACGGCTTGACAGTAACATGAGCTTTACACATGCTACTATGCCTGTGAATGTGCCACAAGTGAAACTGCGGAACCCAAGTGACAAACTTTCACTATCCCCCTGAATTTCTAGAGTTCCTGTCAATATATTCTTTTCACTTTTCTTGCTTACACTCAGCAGTGCTCAGGTGTTACTCCTGGCTCTGCAATCAGGAATTACTTCTGGCAGGGTTCAAGAGACCATATGGGATGCTGGGGATCAAATCAGGGATGGCTATGTGCAAGGAAACGCCCTCCCCGCTGTACTATTGCTCCGGCCACTAATAAATTCTAATAAAGATAGATTTTTTATTCTATTATGCTAGACTAAAAGTAAATCACAAAGCACTTCCAGTGCTCTAGTAAATGAAAACCTAAGGCCAGAAGAGTCTACCTAGTTATTTCCTAATTAATTCCCCCTGACATGGTAAAATTTACAAAGCACTTTCCAAACAAGTACTCATTTGTGAATCTACACTTTCCATAAGATAGCTAGCTTTTATCTAAACAAAGAAATATTCTAATGCGACAGCATGCAGAATGCTTTAGATTGAAATTTGTCTTCTCTAAACTAAGAATTAGACTTTTCTCATAATCTCTATTTCTTAATTCACTATTTTTATAGGACTAGTTCCATCAAACTTCAATATTATTCGTAAGATTCTAAGATATTTAATTAAATAAAATCCTCATTTTTATAAGGCTTTAAGAAATAGTTTTCAATCTGAAAAACGCAAGCAGTTACACAGGTCTATTCTTGCTTAGCGTACTGTATGCTAGAGTAGAAAGCAAATCACAAAGCACTTTCAGTGCTCTCATACATAAAAACCCCTACACAATAACCCCTGCCCTATGCCAGGCCCTAACCAATTTCTCCAGCTCTTAGGTAATAACAGCTCTAACACAAATTCTTACCATTGGTTATGATTGCACTTGTTGCTGCAGGAACTTTAAACTAAAGACGAGAAAAAGAAGAAAAAAATTATATACACATCTATGAACCTAGTATATAGAATTACAAAGTATAATTTTTAACTTATAAACTTTGTCACAAAACTATAGAAAAATATATATACACACACACACATACATATAGCAATTCTATATGATTTTTCTTAAGTTGTACTATCAAGAAAGTACTGGGATTTGCTTGATGTTCAAGGACAGCATTCCTGTCTATATTAGCATATCTCAAGTGGGTCTTCAGTATATTCCAGGGGCCATAGGTGACAATCAGGTAAACTGGGAGGGGTTGGGAAGGGCCACGAAACAAGGTGAAGGCAGCTAGTAGGGCAGAAGGGGCCACAGGAAGGAAACACGGTCAGAAGGTATGAAGGGCTGGAGCGACAGCACAGCAGGTAGGGCATTTGCCTTGCACGTGGATGACCTGAATTCAATATCTGGCATCCCATATGGTCCCCAAGCTCAGCCAGGAGTAACCCCTGAGTGTCATCGGGTAAAAAGCAAAAAAAAAAAAAAGAGGGGGGGACAAGAACTGAGAAACAGTGCTCTATACAACGCATTGCACTTTCTGGAAACAGCGCACCTTATTTTAGGGTGCGACCAAAAAATCTGTCAATCATGACAGCCATTATTTATACTTTCAGATTGATATCCCTAAAGCTTCTTTGTAGAAGCACAAGAAATAAATGTTTAAGAAAAACAAAAACATCCTCTTATCAGTATCTTTTCAATTTCTTATAATTAAAAAAAATGACTAATTTTTAAAGACTGTACTAAATAAATGTACTAATTGTTTAGTCTTTCCGTAAGAGGTTGTGCAATGATGGATCAGAGAAGACTTTCCTGTTATTTCCACTTAAAAAAAAAAAAAAAGAAGCTGGATTTCAGGGCAGTGCGGAAGTTTTATTGTTTTTTAATTTTTCTTTCTTGTTTATTTATTTTTTAATTTTTTGGGGTCACACCAAGCAATGCTCAGGAGTTAATCCTGGATCTGCACTCAGGAATTACTCCTGGCCATGCTCAGGGGACCATATGGGATGCAGGGGTGGAACCCAGGTTGGCCTCGTGCAAGACAAACACCCTACCTGCTGTGCTATTGCTCCGGCCCTAAAAGTTTTTGTTTTTGAAAGGGCGTAGTGGATCACTTAAGTCTGGGAAACTATTGCTTTAACTCATTTTTGTAATTATCTATTAGTACTGACTGACAGTCAATTTATACCAGTAGGCCAGTTAAACATTCTGGCAGCGCAGTGGTCAACTAGATCAGGTGAGATTTAGACTCTGAAACATGGTGCGACACTGCACTCCACACAGGGCACGATAATGTTTATACTTACTTCTTCTGCTGCAAACTTTAAGACTGCTGTGAAAGGTGTGCTTTCAGGAACACTGAGCCTAGAAACAGAATTAAAATAAAACTAGTTTGAAAGTTGATTTAAGCTTTTCCTTTAACAGCACTGAGCAGACCAGGATCCACAGGTCTTCTGGGTTTGAAGTTTCGCTATCTGCACTGCAAACTATGACTTCAAAATGAAACAAAGCTCTCAGCAATCTATCTGAGATGGTGCCCATGGCCTCACTGGAAAATGAAACATATGTAGGTGTACATTTTGCAGCCACACAGAAGAGCTGGGTGGGAGAGTAGGAACACAGGGATATAGTGTTGGGATCAAACTCAGGGCCCCAGGAATATATTCTACCCCGTGAGCTATTTCCCTTGCCCACACCTACTCTTTATACTATGCTACAAACAGGCCTATAATAGAGGTTGCTGATTATTTCCAAGACGGATTTCAAGAGGGTGAATCTCTCCTTAGTCTTCAGTCTCCGCTGCTGTCTCCAATCCACTGTCTTTCACCCCAAGGTATGGTGCCATAATCTCTATAATAAAAGGCTGATTGGGAAGCAAAAATACATCATAAACTCTTTCTATCAACTTTCTGTGCACTTTTTTTTTTTTCCCGCTTTTTTGGGTCACACCCAGCAATGCTCAGAGGTTACTCCTGGCTCTGCACTCAGGAATTAGTCCTGGTGGTGCTCAGGGGACCATATGGGATGCCAGGGATCAAACCCAGGCTGGCACATGCCGGCCACGTGCAAGGCAAACACCCTACCCGCTGGGCTATCACTCCGCCCCATCTGTGCACTTTAAATAACCAAGTTCTAAGACAGAGCATGTTAATGAAAATGAATGTGAAAAGGTAATACAGAATGAGGTGATCTTCTACTTTTGACAGCAGCACTTGCAAAAGGAGAGCCAAAGAAACAGTGCGGGAGTTAAGGCACTTGCCTCGGGAGACAGCTGAGCGCTGTTCAGTCACAGCCTACATCTGACCCTCGGAACCTGAGCTGGCGGCGATCCCTGAACACAGAGCCAGGAGTAACTCCTGATCACTGGGAGGCCACCAACTCCCCCACAAAATAAAATATATATATATATATATATATATATATATATATATATGTGTATAAAGAGGACATAATATACTTTGAAATAAGATTTTTGGATCATGACCTGTGGTTGTTTTAGTCTGTGTAATGGCAAGGATATTTAAGATAAATGGCCAATCTATGTGATTTTTCCCAGTTTACAAAATAAAACCTTTTTTTATCCTTAATGGCTGGTAAAATTTTTCAACAAGTTATTTTACATAAAAATAACTGTGGAAAACTAAAGAAGGATGAAATAAACTCCTATACAATTAAGAGAAAACACCACAGAGGAGAAATTTTGATTAAATGATGTTGTCTGTCAAGAATGTTCACCAAAGACCACATTCCATAAGCACAGAAAGGAAAGAGAAGGGCATTAGACACCCTGGGGAGGGAGGTGGGTACAGTGGTGATGGGCGTGGTACTGGACCACGTGGTGAGTGAGAAACCATTGTTCACAGCAGTGTAAATCACAGACTCAATCAACAGAAAGGAAACAATTTAAAAGTTTTAAGACATAGGTTTATTTCCCCTTAAATAACAGAGCTCAAAAGACTAAGTCCTGTTTTCCATTGTAAGAGATACAGTGGCAGATATGTGGATCTGGTGATGGATTAAAAAAAAATATCTCTGAAGCTTTAAAGAAAAGTTTCTGAAGCCTTTCAGAGGGGAAAAAAATACCCAACCTTGAATGTATGAGCCCATACATAAAGCGCACTCTACAGAGTTTTCTACAGAGCACACATGGTTGAGCTCAGAGTTGGTGTTTCATCACGCTAAAGATAGGGGGGTGGGAGTTAGGGGCCAGAGAGTTGTGGGCATTTTCAAGGCCAAGACAGATGTTACCCTATGTCGGATAATAAAGTAAGGCATTGACAGCGAGGGAGAGGTTAGTGACAGACTAAAAGCGGTGTAATCAGTGGATCTAAATTAAAAATATAGGGGCTGGAGTGATAGCCCAGCGGGTAGGGCGTTTGCCTTGCATGCGGCTGGCCTGGGCCAGCCCGGTTCGATCCCGGCATCCCATATGGTCCCCGAGCACCTCCAGGGGGTAATTCCTGAGCGCAGAGCCAGGAGTAACCCCTGAGCATCGCTGGGTGTGACCCAAAAAGTAAATTGAAAATATACAAATATTAGAGTAAATCAGTTGAAACAAAAGAGCATGGTCATCCCTAAGAGTGTTTGAAAGCAGCATTTGAGGGGGAAGCGACTGTTGGAATCCTTAAGGTTCTTGTCTATAACCATAAACGCCTATAACAGGTGTATCGGGATTAACTTGGAAATGATCAGCCCCAAAGCCTAACGCTACAGTCGCATGGTCACAGCAGAGCCAGGGGCTGGCAGCTGTTACAGTTCAGTCGGGTTGGTCACAATATTTAGTATCTTATGCACAAAATCCGACTGAAGACCAGTTCAATGCTACATTTCCTACAACGTTCAAATCCACCGCCTCAATAATCCTAACCTAAACCTCAGGAGGTCCCGAAGAGCTAGGAGGGAACTAGTCCACACCAACCCGGCACTGCACAGCTAAAGGAGAGGCAACTTCGCTAGGAGCAAGGGCCCGTTTCCCCAATCCCCCATTTCTTCCGATCACTCTTACTCAATCCCAACCGGGGAAGCGCATGATTTAAGAGGAATTCTTTTTGTAACTGCAGTCTCAGGTCACCCGCACATAGGGAGAATCAAGAGCCTAACCCTAAATTAACTTTGGAGTAACTGCAGAATCTGGAGGAAGCTGTGAGTGTGCTCTAACAGCTGGTGAAAGGAGCGAAAGGGCTTTTGATCACGCTCGGGAGGCTTTGGGACCCTCTCCCCACCTCACCCACCCCCAAACCGGCCACTACCTCCGCCCCCGAGTCCTGCACCCAACGCCGGCTGAGCTGCGGGGACAAGAGGCCACACAGCACAGCAAGGTGCGGGGCCCGGGGCCTCCATCGTCAATTGACATCTGAGGCTGACCGTCCTCGCAAGGCTGACTACGATGGGGGCGTCAGAGAAAGAGGGTCCGTGACCCTGAGGTTGGAGCTGATCTGCAGGCGTGGACCCACCCAGCTGCCCAAGGGCCCACCTCGGCAGAGCTACTCACACTTTATAAGGCAGTCGCGGGTCGGACGTCAGCGTGATCTTAAAGGAAACTTTAGACCTGGGACAGAAAGGGGGAGACAGTTAGGGCCAGGCACCGGGAATTAGGGTGGTCTTTAAGCAAATAACTTACATGGTGAAAGAGGCCGGCCCGGCGGACCCGCGCTGAGACCTCCGGAGCCCCTACTTCCTCCGCGGACCGCCCCGCCCCTCTTAGGTCCACGTCTCCCCGGGCCAGCAAGGCCCCACGATGGGGCTATCCACAGAATTGCCGGTAAAGCCGGCTACGATGCACAAGCCAGACAGAGCCGACACATCACAAATTCCTATTGACTTTGCATGTACTTCTCTGGGACAGCGGCCTAAGCGGTTTGGAATGATGATTTTCGAAACTTATTGTTATGCAGCCGTATTTATAATCAGGCTATATCGACGCGAGGCAGAGTCAGAGGAGCGTGAGGTCCCCGCTGGCAAGTGGGGACGGAAGTAAGAGCGAGGCGGAGCGAAGAGCTGACGTGTGGGCGGGGCTGAGGGCGGGCCAAGGGCGGACGCTCGGGGTTGCTAGGCAACATGCAGGCAGGAAATTTCAATTGCAGCTCAGAACTGGAAATCTTAAGCCTGCCCTAGTGTTAAAGTTCTTACGCCTTTCCAGAAATGATTCCTATTGAATTTTTAAAAATATTTCTTCTCCCCTACCTTTACTCTGCTATTTAATTCTGACAAATTAAGAGAATTAGTTCATTGGTAAGAGACACTTGAGTATCTTGGAAATTGTTTCAAAAACAATTCATGAACCTAAGATTTCAATAGTTTATTGTATCCTTTTAATAGGATTTAACTCGGACATTCGAATTTTCATCGCCAGCCTGATTTATTCATTTTGACATCAAACTTCATATCTTTTTTGGGGCTCAGCACTAAATTAGCTAAACGCAGTAGATTGGTTCAACTCTCTAGCATTAGCAGAAGTTCATGTATAGTGAGAGAGAACACCTGACTTTTATTACGTATCTAAGCATCTGTGTCAGGGAAATGAACACGTCCCTCACAACGTCTAGAATGACCTCTTTAAGAAATCCTGCAAGGAACAGAAAAATAGGAAATAGGCACTATTATTAATTAAAACAGCTAGTTCACCTTTAGAATAATGTTAGGGGCTGGAGCAATAGGCTAATGGGTAATGCATTTGCCGCTAGCTGCCACCCAGGTTTGATCCCTGGAATCCCATATGGTCCCCTGGGCACTTCCCTGAGTGTAGAGCCAGGACTAACCCATGAGCATTTTCCGGTGTGACCCAAAAAAAGCAACAGGAAAATAAGAAAAAAAAAATATATATATACATATGTGTGTGTGTGTGTGTGTTTTAAGATGGAAAGAGGCGTCTAAGAGTAACAGAAAAAAAATACAGCAGATCTGCAGAACACCGGCTTCTTGGAGTCGGTTTCTAGTAGATTCCTTTCTTTTGGTGGGGATGTTAAAAGAGTTGCTCACTGGGGGACGGAGCAATAGCACAGCGGGTAGGGCGTTTGCCTTGCACACAGCCGGCCTGGGTTCGATCCCCGGCATCCCATATGGTCCCTCGAGCACCTCCAGGAGTAGTTCCTAAGCGGAGAGCCAGGAGAAACCCCTGAGCATTCCCTGGTGTGACCAAAAAAAAAAAAAAAAATTGCCCACTGGGTGAAAATTAAGTGCCAGTTTTTTTTCCAAAAAACTATTTAACTTCACAAAATGTAGCCCTTGTTGTATAGAAAGGAAAATGTTCTTAGATATAAAAATTAATGGTTAAAGCTTTAACTAGCTGAAACTATATGATTAGCAGCTATGACTAAGATTTTTTGACAATAATAGAGTCAAAATGATTTTGACTCTATTTGAGTCAAAATTGACTCATTATGGCATGCATAATGCCAGCTATTTAACAACAAAGATATTAGAATATTAATATACTTCTGGAACTTTTATTTCTAATATTTTTTCAAACTACTTTAATTTTGATAGTTGCTGTTTTGTCTCTTTGTATATAAATAGGTCTGGAAAAATATTAAATAGTAAAAAAGAAAATGATGTTTTTATTGGATGTACAAAGAATAGAGCAACAGGGTCACTCCAGTTTTATGAACACTGCTCATATTCTTTTGTTTTTCAATATTTATGTTTAATAATACCAATATGACACAAGAAGGAAAAAGCGGAGTGTCCTTAAAAGATCCTGACAGTACCCATCTTTGCAGGGGGACCACACTCGGCAATACTTAAGGATCACTCCTGGCTCTTCACTCAGGAATTACTCATGGAGGTGCTTGGGGAACCACAATGGATGCCCAGGGGAATTGAACCCAAGTCGGCAGCGTGCAAAGCAAGCGCCCTGCTGATTGTACCATTGCTTCTTCTCACTGTCCCAATCCTTAATGTTTAACAATATTTCTCATTTTAATCTTCAAGTTCCTGTTCTATATTTGTCTGCTTAGAAACATAGCACAATTTCTAAAAGTGTTTTTGGGTTATCTTTACGGTGCAAGAGGAAAGGGGCACTTTTGGCATGATGCCGGCAGGTTCAGTCTCCAGCACCCCATGGTTCTCTGAGCACCTCGATCGCATCCTGAGTGAAGGCCTCCTAGCACAGTGGGGGGTGGGGGGTCAGGAGTCTGAACCGCAGGGTCAGAGACCACATCCTCACGCCCTCACACTGAACCAGCAGCCAAAAGGAAAATGCTCTAAGTAAATCCATTAACACCCAATATTACAGGGTTTTTTCATTTAATTTTGCTAAGGCATTTACCAAAATATGTTAAATATAGTAAAAGAAGATTTATTTAATTAAAAGTTAAAGTGTTGAGTTACATTCATAACCAGGGCTGGAGCAATAGTCCAGTGGGTAGGGTGTTTGCCTTGCACGTGGCCGACCTGGGTTCAATCCCCCTCCATAACCAAAACACAAAGTTTTAGAAGATAATTGGCAGATCACGTATCACTGTATCACTGTCTTCCTGTTGTTCATCAATTTGCTCGTATGGCCACTAGTAATATCTCCATGAGTCCTGTCACAAGCAAGTGTAACCCAAGGGCATCTGCTTGCTCCAGAGGCAGGAGAGCCCGAAACCATTCTTCAGGTCATGGAAATGAGGTCCATAATTGTTACTAGTTTTTGGCATAACAAGTAAATAAAACACGGGTAGCTTACCAGGCTTTGCTGTGTAGGTGGTATAGTCTCATTTAGAAGGCTCTCATCTCGAGCATTTACTGATGAAACTTAAAGTGGAAGATCAGGTTTTCTCTTGGATGGAGCTCTGAGGAACTATGGAGTCTGGATGTTGAGAATGACTGACTGCATGATGTGTGGTTTGTTCTGGTTTCTTGCTAGGTATCAGTTAGAAACTGTCTAGAACTGTATACAATGTATAAATGTGAAAGATCTTGGGAAGGACCTTATCCTAAAAATCAGCATTCTCTAAGAATATTGTATGGCTGCTTCCGTGGCCACGCACCAAGGTAGCTGTGGGTCTGGCATGGGTGGGACTCTCTCTTCCGGGGCAACTGGCATGGAGGCAGAGGAAAGGGCAGGACCCAAAACTCCACTCCAAGTCCAGCCAGCATGGTCTTTCCCCGCCCATGAGAGCAAACCCTTGGAGCAATGTTGGACTTGGCCAGGGGATGACCGAGCCCTTACCGGGAGGTCAGCTCCATGGGTTGCTTCCACCCACAGAAGCTGGAAGGGGGCCAGCCGAGCAGTGCAGCTGCGGGTCTGAAGTGGATGGGTCTGGATCTCTTCTGGGGTTGCAAATTACCTGAGTCTGGCGTGGGTGGGTCTCTCTCTCTTCATGGATACAATGGATAATAATTTTAGATTTTTCTATGTAAGTGGCTCTGTCAAGAGTCTGCTGCCATTTTATTAACAGTAGTTCTTGAAGAATTTGCCTATAAATGGATGGACATGGAAAGGATCATGCTGAATAAAATTAGCTAGAGGGAAAAGGATATAAATGACTAGATATAGAATGACTACATTTATTGCGGGATATAAAAAATAGCATGAAACCAATATCCAAGACCAGGCAAAACATGGATTAGGAGGTCTTGTCAGTGGGTGGAATCTACTGCAACTGTGTGGAAGTCAGAGGTCAGGTAAGGCAGAGAAAGAAACACTACTCATAATTGTTGGGAATGATTATACCAGCCTAGAACTGAGCATTAAATGTAGGCAAAATGGTAACCTCTAAATGTATGTATTGCAAAACCACAATGTGTAAGGAAGAGAAAGAGAGAAAGAGAGAAAGAGAGAGAGAGAGAGAGAGAAAGAGAGAGAGAGAGAAGAGGCAAAGTGCCTGCCATAGAGGCTGGCTGGGGGGTGGGGTAGATAAGGGGATATTGGTAGTAGGAAATGGGTACGGGTGGAGGGATGAGTGCTGGAACACTGTATGACTGAAACCCAAACATGAACATCCTTGTAATTGTATATCTCATGGTGGTATAATAAATTTTTTAAATCTACAATATGTAAAGTAATGCAATTTAATTTGAAATTTTTAAAAATAAAAGGTGGCAAATGGAAGGTTTTAATAAAGCAAATAACATAAATAGATTAATGTGATTTGTAAGTAACACATAGAACATGGAAGCAGAAATGACTATAGAAGATGCACAGTGTTACTGTGCTCTTAAGAAGCTGGCAAAACATACAATAATGCTACTTGAAAATTCAGTTAAATTTCTCATTTTTAGAAATGAATTGGAGAGTAGTTAAATTTACATGTAAAAACTTAAAAGTTTTGCTTACATATTCATAATTCTTGTTTTTATATTTAAAATTATTTTCATAATAATAAAATATCTATCTTCCTCTAACATTGTATAAATGAAATGTGAAATTTTAAAGGACAATTAAAATTATTCTGGGGGCTGGAGCAATAGCCCAGCAGGTAGGGCATTTGCCTTGCATGCAGCCCGCCTATGCAGGCCCCAGGTTCGATCCCTGGCATACCATATGGTCCCCCAAGCACCGCCAGGAGTGATTTCTGAGTGCAGAGCCAGGAGAAACCCCTGAGCAATGCCAGGTGTGACCCAAAAAAAAATTATTTTGAATTTGGGCCAGAGTGATAGTACAGCAGGTAGGACGTTTGCCTTGCAAGTGGCTAACTGGTGTTTGATCCCTGGCATCCCATAAGATTCCCCAAGTACTGCCAGGAATAATTTCTAGTGTAGAGCCAAGAATAGCCCCTGAGTCTCACAGGTATGACCCAAAAAGCAAAAATAAATAAACAAATGAATGAACGAATTAATTAATTTATTTTTAAATTTGTTTGTCAGTTAAAGCTGTCAACACGGCAGGGGTCGTGTTCCCGGGGATAGCCTGTCTGTTCAAGCTCTTCCAGGAAATAGAAGAAACAGGTCAAGATGGGTTCACTAGCGAATTCTACCAAAACTTTAAGGAGGACCTACTGCCTGTCCTGTTCAAGCTCTTCCAGGAAATAGAAGAAACAGAAACACTCCCAAACAGCTTCTACGAGGCACATATCACCCTGATACTCAAAGCAGGAAGAGACAACACAAAGAAGGAAAATTACAGACCAATCTCCTTGATGAAAACAGATGCTAAGATCTTCAAGAAAATACTAGCAAACAGAATCCAAAGAATCATCAAAAAGATCATACATCATGAACAAGTAGGATTTATCCTGGGAATGCAAGGATGGTTCAACATTCACAAATCAATCAACATAATACATGGGCTGTGAACTCATCTATGAACTCACCCTCCTGACTCTCGTAAGATCTCCACCCAACAGATTAATCCAGTTTCCAGCCCGGCCTACAAGTACCTACCCTGCAGAGACCCGCCCTTCAGAGGAGAGTATGTCAAGCCTAGGAATACTTGAGCCACAGACGCGAGATACACCCAGCAGAGCAGAAATCAGCTTTCCCGTTGCATGTGGCCTCTGTGCGGCCAAGGCATTTACCTCCAAATTACCATGAATATTATACCCACCCCTCTGAGAGAGCCATCCAAGGTAATGAGAGTATAGCGTTCGCACGGCAGAGCCTGGCAAGTTGTCCGATGCGTGTTAAATATGCCAAAACAAGTAACAAAAATGGTTATTTTCCTGACCCGAAAGAGCCCTTAATACGGCAGCAGTAAGAATGGTGAACAAGCAGTGCCTGATAAAATTTCACAGCTAACCTAGGCTGCCAAAATGAAGAACTAAAATGATTGTACTTTCAATGCACGTACACTGGCATTGGAAGCATACATCGAGGATCTGATGGTGCAAGCGCAAAGATCAAGTACGGCATCATTAGTCTGAATAAGAGGAGGAGGCGTCAGTTGCATCATGCTGTATATGACACCAGAGAAGAATTGTTCCTTGGAACATGCCACGAAAGAGGTGTCAGTGGCGTTGGTGTCCTTGTCAACACGAACATGGCCGTCAACATTGATTCATTTAAATGCCTAACAAAATTGAGAAATGTACATGGAAGTGGAGTTCTATAAAAAAGATCACACCTTCTACATGATCATAGTCCGTGATTTTAATGCCAAGATAGGACCGAGAAGATCGGCTGAAGAACTCCACATCGGGACCCATGGCCTAGAATGGAATGAACAGGGTGAGAGACTATCTGAGTTCATCATGTCCAACAAGACCATTCATGGGAACTCACAGTTCCAGAAGGCTGAAGCGAAACATTGGACATGGGAATCTCCTGGTGGACAGTTCCACAATGAAATTGACTACATCATCTTCAATCAACGGTTTTGTCTGACCGATATTGCTGTTGTCCCCAAATTCCAAACAGGATCGGACCACCGTCTCCTTCGTGGAAAAATTCTACTTCCCACAATGGGGAGAAAAGGCTGCAAAGTTTAAGAAGAGAACTCCCAGAACAACCACCAACTGGGAACTTTTTGTTTGGCACCATTGCAGCAACATGGGAAGATACCACCATTGACGACATTGATGAAGAATGCAACCTACTGGTTCAGCACCTCCATGATTGTGCGAAGAATGCCAAGAGAGAGAGAAAGACACAAAAGGACACCTGTCTTCAGAAACTCTCAAGCTCATTCGCCAATGTGGCAAGGCGCGAGCCTCTGGAGACCAAATGCTAACATCCAAGCTTGCTAAACGGTGCAGAGAAGTGATAAAAGAAGACCTCAAAGACAGAAGAGCAGACATACTGGAAGATGCAGCAGAAGCCGAGAAAAGCATTCGCACTGCCCGCCTGTCCTTCGCCAACTATAAGACCAAAATGACTGCCCTCCAACGCCCTGATGGATCTATCACATCTTCCACAAAGGCAATGGAGAAGATGATCCAGGACTTCTACTCAGATCTCTTTGATAGCCACATCCACCTGCCCACGTTCCAAATTCCACAGGAGAGATATCTCGTTCAAACATTCTCCCTTCTGAAATCCAACATGCCATCTCGTCGGTAAAGAAGGGAACAGCACCAGGCCCAGACAAAGTCAGACCTGAACACCTGAAGAATCTGCCTTCAGTACTCATCAATACACTGGCTTGGCTCTTCACAAGCTACCCGTCCGAATGCAAGGTGCCCTCCCAATGGAAAACCAGCAGGACAATTCTACTGCTCAACAAGGGAAACATTCACGACATTGGCAACTATCGCCCTATCTGTCTGTTGTCCATCATCTACAAGCTGTTCACTTGAGTCATCCTGAACAGGATTGGCAGAACATTAGATGAAGGACAACCATGCGAGCAAGCTGGCCTCCAAAAAGGATTCAGCACAATCGACCATATCCACACTGTAACCAAGCTCACTGAGGTTTGTAGGGAGTTCAACATGCCGCTCTGTCTATAGTTCATTGATTTAAAGAAAGCCTTTGATTCTGTTGAGACCGAAGCAGTTATTGAAGCCCTAGCCAAACAGGATGCTCAAACCCAATACATCAAGATCCTTCGTGAGTTCTATTACAGATTCACCACCAGGATCTCACCATTCTACAAAGAAGTGATCATTCATGTCAAAAGAGGGGTTTGGCAGGGTGATTCCATTTCACCAAAACTCTTCAGCACCACCCTCGAGAACATCATGCGACAATAAGAATGGGAAGATATGGGAGTGAAGATAGATGGGCAGCAACTATGCCACTTTCCCTTCGCTGATTGCATCATTCTAATAACAGCAAACATTAGCCAAGCTGCACAAATGCTGGCTGACTTTGACTAAGAATGTATAAAGACAGGTCTACAGCTGAATCTCAACAAAACTTTGTTCATGAAAAATCAACTAGTTCCAAAAGGCCCCATTCACTCTCAATGGAACAAACATGTCTGAATGCAGGAGTTATGTGTATCTAGGTCGAGAAGTCAACATGATGAATCACCTAAAACCTGAGCTGCGCAGGAGGAAGAGAGCGGCATGGATTGCCTTCAAAAGCATCGAAGAAATAGCGAAAAGAAGACAAAGAGCCTCCGGCTCCAGGCACAACTCTTCGACTCCACTGTTCTCCCTGCATTAACATATGCCTCAGAGACCTGGGCCCTGTGAAAACAGGATGAGAATGCTATTCAGGTCTCCCAAAGAGGAATCAAAAGAGCTATGCTTGGAATATCACGCCTCACTCAAGTGAGAGAAGGAATTCGGAGTTCCAACCTCTGTCGCTGTTCCAGAATCAAGGACGATGTCTCATTTGCCAAGACATCGAAAATCAGATGGGCTGGACATCCAAATGCGATTTGGAGACAACCGCTGGACTAGAGCCATTACCAACTGGATCCCACGGGATGTCAAAAGATCACGTGGCCGCCCACCTACAAGATGGTCAGTGTTCTTTGTCAAGACCATGAATGAACGGTTTGAGGCTCTTTGTTTTCCTGAAACAACCAGATTCCATTGGGCTACACTGGCACGTGATAGGGTCAAATGGAAATGTTGTATTTATTTTGTAATCTGACACTTTACAATTATATTGTTTCTAGGAGCATTTTGATTGATTCCTTTGGATTTTCTAAATACAAAATTGTGTCATCTGCCAATGGTGAAAGCTTGACTTCTCCTTTTCCAATCTGGATGCCCTTGCTATCTTTTCTTTCCTAACTACTATGGCAAGTACTTCCAGTATTATATTGAATAAAAGTGGTCGGCAGCCTTGCCTTGTCCCTGATCTTAGGGGAAAAGCCTTTATTTTTTCCCCATTGAGAATAATTCTTGCTGTGGGCTAGATGACTTTGATTATAATGAAGAAGTTTCCTTCAAACTCCCATTTTTTTAGACTCCCATTTTGAGACTTTTGTCATGATTGGGTGCTGGATCTAGCCAAACGCTTTCTCTGCATCTATTAACATGATCATATGTTTTTTTATCATTTATTAATATGATGTATTATGTTTATTGACTTGTGAATGTTGAGCTACCCTTTTGTGGTGTTTCTGTCTGCTTTGGTTATCAGGGTGATATTTGCCTCATAGAAACTCTTTGGAGTGTTCCTGCTTCTTCAGTTTTCTAGTGATGCATCTGTTCAGGTATTCCAAATTTTCTTGCTTTGGCCTTGGGGTAAATGGGGTATAAGAATCCTGGAATTTATCCATTTCTTTGAGTCTCTCTAATTTTAGTTCATAAAGATTTTCAAATTAATCTCTGGTGATCTTATGTATTTAAGTAGTTTTGTTTGTGATGTCCCCTATTCATTTTCATTCAGTTTCCTAGGGTTCTCTGTTTCTTTGTGAGTCTTGCTAGTGTTTTATCAATCTTTTTTATTTTCATAAAAATTCTTCTTACATTATTTCTTTGCCAACTTCTACATAAAATGCAAATTAAATTGTAATGTAAAATAATAACTTTTTTCAAAAATATTAACCTACTTTGGTTGAATTTATGATGAAACTCACCTGGGAATAGAATGCAGCTAGTGTTATAATGCATGCATTGTGTATATGAGGCTCTGAGTCAAATCTGAACTATAACTAATAAATAATAGAATAAAACCTATAGTTAAAATTATCCCGTAGTCGAAGCATATAATCCTGGAACTTTTACACTGGCATAAACCTTATGGTATACTCAATCACTTTGTATTATAAGAAACAAGGATAACTTAACTCAGTAATAACAATCGTGAATTTAAATAATAATTTTTTGTTGTGCTTTGTTGGCAGAAAGATTGAAGGACATGCAAAAGAAGGTTGATGGATGCTGCCAGTTAACAAATACACAGGGTTTTCTGGCAGACTGTCTCCCAATAGATTTAGTCTGTAGAATTTCCTCGTGAGACTGTTTTCAAGTTGCAGATAGACAGATATTGCTATCCTAGGTCATTTCTCTGCAATGTCCTTGTTGGCTGTAATTATCCCAAGATAGAGTCTAATGGACACTGCTTGAAGTTAGGCAGCAAACAGGTTTTTCTTGTTTTTCTGTCTGACATGACCTTGCCATCTTGAGCTAGTCCAGAAGACTGAATTAGCAACTGTAGCATGTTCATTCTTTTGTTCATCTCACCTCACCTAGATAGCACACCCTGCAGGTTTTTGGTTCCTGGTTGTCTCCTTCCTATTATTCTTAAATCCTATGCAAAGAATGTGAAATGTCTTTGTAATGTAAACCATGCAAACTTAACTCTAAATTGTACTGCCCTTTAATCCTGGTGGCATATAAGGGAGTTGGGGTCTTTGTTTGAGTGGTCAGTCAGCTCCTGTCAGTTAGCTGCGGTCAGTCAGCTGCGGCCAATCAGCCACCAAGATGAGAGCTGCTGCCCCTCCAGCTGGTGAGTATTAAAAATATTAATGGAAATACATCTTGTTCCTGGAGTCTCATCTCTGCGCCTCCGACCTGACAGGACATCCCTGCTTCATGTTTTTTGGGCCACACTGAGCTGTGTTCAGGATCTACATCTGGTGCTATGCTCAGGGTTCATTTTTGCTGGTGCTCAGGGGACTGTATGTGTTGATGGAAATTGAACTACAGTCAGCTTAAATTCAAGGGCCATAATCCCTATACTATCTCCCTGGCCCTCATAATAATTTAATCTTGTAATTTCCCTCCCTATCATGTTTCCTCTTTTACAATCTTTTTAGTGGCATTGATGAAGTGGAGGCATTAATGAAAATAATAAGGGTTCAGAATTTATTCATAATTTCAAAATATGAAAATGTATTTTGTAGAGTTGTGGATGTGACTTCATTGCTAGAGTGCTAGTCCCAGGGTTTGATTCCTAGTAACTTACTGGCTCCCTTTTTCCTAGGTTTGATAATGATAAGTGGCTTTGTGACTCTCAAGTAGCAAAGCTAAGCACTCACTGTCAGGAGTGGCTGTGATTCACTGGCACATACAGTTGAGGGTTCCAAAATTTAATTAAAAATGTGTGTGTATGGATACACACCTCAACCTGTGCCAGAAATTATGCTAAGCACTTACTATAAGTAGAATTGCAGTGTTTTAGTAGACTTAAAATTACCTTAGCTCTTGTATTTTGATGAGAATTAGCCTTTGCACAGTTGATAAGGTAGACATAAATACATGGAAACAACTAAATATTATTTGATTCTGAGGTGAGGCCTTTATGTTTAAGGGAATATTTAAGTTTTTGTAGCCAATAAAGTGTGAGATTAGAATTTAGCATTGCCAAGCTAAGGCCTTATAAATGATTATAACTCTAAATATGCTTTACATCAACAATCTAAAAAAGAACACTAGCAAACTCAAGTTTAATAACATCAAAAGTAGGTAAAAATACTTAGAAATAAATTTAACTAAAATGAAAGCTGTGTATACAAAACATTATAAAACAACATGAAAGAAATGGAAGAAGGCAGAAATACATGGAAAGTTATCCTACATTACTATATTAGAAAAATTGATGTCAAAATTCATATATTACCTTGTTAGATGACACATCCTACTGAGCCTTAGCCTCCAGCTACGTTAACTTATGTGGAGAGCTGGTCCCTGCCTTTGGGGAATCTCTGGAGCAGACACAATGGGAGTTTGGACAGAATTGGACTGATTTCATAATTTTATACAGCATAAAAGCATGGCTCTTTTGATTCCTCTCTGGGAGACCCGAATAGCATTCTCATCCTGCTTTCATAGAGCCCAGGTCTCTGAGGCATATGTTAATGCAGGGACAACGATGGAGTCAAAGAGATGTGCCCGGAGCCGGAGGTTCTTTATCCTTTTAGGTATTTCTTCGATGCCTTTGAAGGCATTCCATGCCACTCTATTCCTCCTGTGCAGCTCAGGTTTTAGGTCGTTCATCATGTTGACTTCTCGACCTAGGTATACATAACTGCTGCATTCAGAGATGTTTGTTCCATTGAGAGTGAATGGGGCCTCTGGAACTAGTTCATTTTTCATGAACATAGTTTTCTTCAGATTTAGCTGTAGACCTATCTTTCCACATTCTCGGTCAAAGTCAGCCAGCATTTGTGCTGCTTGGCTAATGTTTGGTGTTATTAGAACGATGTCATCAGCGAGCGGAGGTGCCGTTGTTGCCGACCATCTATCTTCACTCCCATTCCTTCCCATTCTAATTGTTGCATGATGTTCTCGAGGGTGGCACTGAAGAGTTTTGGTGAAATGGTATCACCCTGTCGAACCCCTCTTTTGACATCAATGATCACTTCTTGTAGAATGGTGAGATCCTGGTGGTGAATCCGTAATACAGCTCACGAAGGATCTTGATGTATTGGGTTTGAAGCGCCCTGTTTGGCTAGGGCTTCGATGACCGCTTCAGTCTCCACAGAATCAAAGGCATTCTGTAAATCAATGAACGTGAGACAGAGCGGCATCTTGTACTCCCTACAAACCTCAATGAGCTTGGTTACTGTGTGGATATGGTCGATTGTGCTGAATCGGCCTTTCCGGAAGCCTGCTTGCTCACATGGTTGTCCTTCATCTAGTGTTCTGCTAATCCTGTTCAGGATGACTCATGTAAACAGCTTGTAGATGATGGAACAACAGGCAGATGGGGCGATAGTTGCTGATGTCGTGAATGTCTCCTTTCTTGAACAGTAGAACTGTCCTGCTTGTTTTCCATTGGGAGGACACCTTGCATTCGGACAGGTAGCATGTGAAGAGCCGAGCTAGAGTATTGATGAGTACCAATGGCACATTCTTCAGGTGTTCGGGTCTGACTTTGTCTGGGCCTGGTGCTGTTCCCTTCTTTACTGACGAAATGGCATGTTGGATTTCAGAAGGGAGAACGTTGGGAATGACATATCCATCCTGTGGAATTTGGTATGTGGGCAGGTGGATGTGGCTATCAAAGAGATTTGAGTAGAAGTCCTGGATAATCTTCTCCATTGCCTTTCTGGAAGATGTGATAGATCCATCAGGCCATTGGAGGGCAGTCATCTTGGTCTTATACTTGGCGAAGGACAGGCGGGCGGTGCGAATGCTTTTCGGCTTCTGCTGCATCTTCCAGTATTTCTGCTCTTCTGTCTTTGAGGTCTTCTTTTATCGCTTCTCTGCACCGTTTAGGAAGCTTGGACGTTAGCATTTGGTCTCCTGAGGCTCGAGCCTTGCCACGTTGGCGAATGAGCTCAAGAGTTTCTGAAGACTTGGAATGCTTCTGAATGCTTGGAATATCATGCCTCACTCAAGTGAGAGAGAAGGAATCCGTAGTTCCGACCTCCGTCGCTATTCCAGAATCAGGGATGCTGTCTTGTTTGCCAAGGCATCGAAAATAAGATGGACTGGACATGTAATGCGATTTGGAGACAACCGCTGGACTAGAGCCGTTACCGACTGAATACCACAGGATGTCAAAAGATCACGTGGCCGGCCCACCCTACGAGATGGTCAGACTTCCTTTCCAGACCCTGAAGGAACGGTTTTAGGCTTTTCATATTCCTGAATCAACCAGATTCCATTGGGCTACATTGGCACGTGATAGGGTCCAATGGAAATGTTACTGGCACCCGCTTGGGCAAATCGATGAATAACGGGATTCAAGTGATCGAAGTGATCAAGTGATACAGCATAAATATTTTTGTCATGAATCTCGCTTGCCCTAGATCAATATTCTTTTCCCACAATCTCCGCATGGGACATACAGGTAGATAGCCCAAGAGAACTTGGCCATGTTGGATCAACCATAATGTAATCAATTCTCCTAGTCAGAGACATGCCAGTGGGCCTCCGGGAAAATAACATGTTTCTGACTCTAAAAAGTAATGCCAAAGTGTATTATTGTGATGGATTTTGACCTTAGTGGGATCCAGAGTCTGGGATCTGCTAGCTTTATATTCATGCTATATATACAATGGCATGAATGTATTAATGCCATTTCCTAAAAATTGCATTCTGAACTGCTTTCTGGTTGAGAGATGCAGTCCCTCCTCACTCTGCTAGGCAGATTTTGCCTCTGCAAATCAGTTCTGGCTTTTGTGAAGCTTGAGTCAAAGGCTCACCTAAAGATCTACATTTCAAAAGGGTCATCTACCTGGCTTCATCTCTAGATAGCCCAATGCATGATGGGCTGGGCTGGAAGATTTGACGGGCTTCTGTCTATAAAAGAAGCTAGAAAAGAAGAAGGGGACTTTTGCCATTTTTGGTTTCCTTGGCGTTTGCTTCTCTCCGTCCTCTCCCATCTCTGTTAGGCTTCAACACGTGGTGGCAGCCATCTTGGCCTACACATGGCCAGGGCCTAGCTGGAATCCCAGGGTCTGGGGTTTTCTCTGTTCTTGGATTGTATATCAGAACCTGTGCTAGAAAGCCTTTTTAAAACTTTGCTGGTTTCCTGAATTTTTATCCATTCCCTGCTGGCTTTGGGGGGTAGAAGGGAACTCATTTCCAGGTATTGTTGGAACACCTGACATTACCTGAAGTGTCTGTAAAAAATAGACTCCTGTCCATATTTGTATGTTGTTGTTTTTTTCGGAAATAGATAAAAGTTCTGAATTTGTATGAGAAAAATGAGTTTCCAAATAAACAATGCATTTTTTTTTAAAGCTAAGGGGCCAGAATGATAGTTCAGCAGGTAGGACATTTGCGTTATACATAACAGACCCAGATTCGATCACTGGCATCCCATATGGTCCCCAGCATTGCCAGGAGTAATTCCAGAGTGCAGAGTCAGGAGTAATCCCTTAGTATTATTGCATCACTGTCACTGTATCACTGTCTTCCCATTGTTCTTCGATTTGCTCGAGTGGGCACTAGTAACATCTCCATTAGTCCTGTCACAAGCAAGTGCAACCCAAGGGCATCTACTTGCTACAGGGACAGGAGGAGCCCGAAACCATTCTTCAGGTTATGGAACTGAGGTCCATGATAGTTACTAGTCTTTGGCATAAAAAGTAAATAAAACACGGTACCTTGCCAGGCTTTACAATGTAGGTGGTATAGTCTCAATAGAAGGCTCTCAACCCGAGCATTTACTGATGAAACTTAAAGGGGAAGATCAGGTTTTCTCTTGGATGGAGCTCTGAGGAACTATGGAGTCTGGATGTTGAGAATGACTAACTGCATGATGTGTGGTTTGTTCTGGCTTCTTGCCAGGTTTACTGGTATCAGTTAAAATATGTCTATAACTGTTTACTATATATAAATGTGAAAGAAATTGGGAAGAACCTTATGCAAAATTCAGTATCCTATAAAAAATATTGCGCTGGCTGCGCAAAGGGACATATGGGTCTGGCGTGAGTGGGTCTCTCTCTTCCAGGGCAACTGGCATGGAGGCGGAGGAAAGGGCAGGGCCCAAAACTCCACTCCAAGTCCGGCCAGCATGGTCTCTCCCCGCTCATGAGAGCAAACCCTTGGAGCAATGTTGGTCTCAGCCAGGGGATGGCCAAGCCCCTTACCGGGAGGTCAGCTCCATGGGTTGCTTCCACATGGGGCCAGCCGAGCAGCGCAGCTGTGGGTCTGAAGTGGATGGGTCTGGATCTCTTCCGGGGTTGCAAATTAGCTGAGTCTGGCATGGGTGGGTCTCTCTCTTCCAGGGCAACTGGCATGGATGCGGAGGAAAGGGCAGGGCCTAAAACTCCACTCGGAGTCTGGCCAGCACGGTCTCTCCCCCACTCATGAGAGCAAACCCTTGGAGCAATGTTGGACTTGGCCAGGGGTTAGATATATGGCCAGGGACAGGTCATATATCGCTGATATATTATTGCATGTGACACACAAAAAAATAAATAGAGATAAAATTAAAAAAGAAAACTAAATCCATATAACACTTTCTGATTTTTTGAAATTAATTTATAAATCTTTAATGATCAAAGCAGTGCAGTCATTAATACTAATGATATAGAATAAGCCCTGGGAATTTGAACAAGTATGTAAAGCAAATACACTGGGGGTTGGAATATGACACCTTTAATAAATGGATCTGGGAAAATTGGATATCCATGCTAGAAAGAGTGACTCCTTTTTATATTTTGCACAAAATTAACTCACTCCTTTGGTGATGCTCAGGGAGCATATATGGTAAGGGGATTGAAGTAGGGTTGGTCACATGCAGGGAAATTCCTATTTCCCCAGTCTAGTCTGGGTGATTTAAGACATCTTTTCAAAGGGCATTACTGCTCACTCAATTTGCTCATACCAATGGAAACAGAGGCTAAAGATTCTTATCAAATAAATAAATCATAGGCCTAAGAGATGAAAGAGCCTTAAGCTCATCTTGCATGTGTCTTACCTTTACCACTCACTGTCAGGAGGGGCTGTGATTAGAAACCAGGTTCTATCCTTTGCACTGCATATGGTCCCTTATGTACCGCCAGTGTGCCTGAGCACAGAGTCAGAAGTAAGCCTTGAGCACTGCAAGGTGCTATCCAAAATCTCCCTGCCAATGATAAAAAATAAATCATAAAAATGTATAAATGCACAAATGTCATTAAATATTCCCTAACCATTTCTTTACATAGCAGGTTTCTTTTGAATTTGAGACCTGGCATTAAAGTTCTTGTTATCGATTCTTCTAGGATTATGTACTTGGAGATGGATTGCTTATTGATATTAGCCTACCAAGCAGTTCATGCTAGTGGTTTGTAAAATGGAGATGAAAAATTGAGAGCGATGAGCCCAGAGACTTTGAGATTTAATGTGGACAGTATAGATAAGTGAGTGCTTCATTTGTGCAGATAAAAATGGTCCAACACCTGGTCCACTTTCATGTTTTCATTCATCTATTATAGCCATTTGTGTTTATGAACCTTAGTGTAAATAGTAACTTAGAGAATGCATTTATAGTTGCAGCTCCACTACCCAAGTAAACCACATATATTCATATATATTTTTTTTTTCACTGCAGACATTAGAGAGTAAAGACATCATGCTATGTGAAATCTTTAGCTATGTCATAAAGCACTGATTAGAGAGGCCAGTTTAAAAAACTATTTTAACTATCAGAATTATTAAATATAGATAATTCTAAAACTATTAACTGCTGAGGACTTTAAATATTTGATGCAATAATTGTGGAAATATTGTGATGGGAATTATCTTCCTGTTGTGACCCTTTGTTATTTACTGCAATGCTGAAAATGCTGAAAAATGTCTTTATAGCAGTTTTATTTCTATTCAAATTATAAAAGTAATTCCTTTTTCTGTATTTTTTTGAAATTCATTGCTCTTTATTTTGTTTTTTAGGATTTTTTCATTCATAACTACTTTCTTATTTTGTTTTCTGGGTTATTAAAATTTTAGCTGATTTCTGGCTTATTTTGTTTTTGTACTATTTCATTTGCTTAGTAATTTAAAGTGAATTTTGATGATAAATGAGCAGGTCACACACTTTGAAACGGTAAGTATTTCTCCCATAAACCATCAGACCATTAACAAGAAATGTGAAATTTTTTCCCTCATGTTCCCTAAAACACAAATGCATCTGCTCCATTTGGAGGATGGTAAAATATGGATCCTCCTATGTCTTCATTTCATGATTACTATATAAGTGTTACTTAAACAGTTTTAATATCCCTACTATGAAAAGATCTAGAATAGGAATTTGTTTACGTTATATAATCGATGAGCAGATTGCTCACGTCTTTGGTTTAGTTTGGTTTAGTTTGGTTTGATCGCAGCCACTCCCATGGTGCGCGGGGTCTTGTCTCCAGGCTCTGCTCAGGTGGAATTGGGGAAGGAATCTGGGGTGGTGTGTGAGGCCAGCACCTTACCCACATACCCTCTCTGGATCCTCACTTCTTTTTAATTAATGTTTCCCGTCTTTGACAATGTAAGTTTCAATTAATCTTTATCTGAAGTTATACTAATGAACCATTGAGGTTCAAGGAACTTGTAGATTTTGGGGGACTTAGTTGTCTTGTATCTTGGGATTGTTTGTTAGTTAGTTTGTTTGTTTTGGAAGCCACAGCTGGCTCTGGGCTTTGGGATTATTCCTGGCTCTTGCAATGGACCATGTGGTAAGGCAGCTGATCTCTGCCCCTGCAGCACAGAGAATGTGTGCTCAGCCTGCTGAGCGAGCTCTCCCACCCTCCAGGGAGTATTTACTGGAATGACTATTGGCTGTTACAGGAAAACAAATTCAGCATGTTTCAAGATTTTTTTTTTTTGCATTCTTGGGGCACACACCAGCACGTCAGAGCTCACGCTTAGCCGTCCGTCTCCTGTGGCAGTTCTTCACGCTTGACTCTGAGATATTGGCAAGAACAGTTTTTTCTTTTTTGTAGATATTCCAGCTAAAGGACCATTGTGTTTCCACCCGGTTTTGAACCAGGGACCTTTCGCGTGTGAGGCTAACGTGATAATCACTACACTACGGAAACTCCCATTTCCCTAAGCACAGCAGAGCCTGGGAAGATACCGGTGTTTGGTACGCCAAATACCAGTAACAATTATAGACCTCATTCCCATGACTTGATGGAATGGTTTGAGGCTCTTTATGTTCCTGGAGCTGGCAGATGCCCTTGGGCTATCTCGCACGTGACAGGACATATGGAGATGTTACTGGTGCCCGCTTGAATAATCGATTATCTACGGGAAGTCAGTGATCAAGTGATGAAAAAATCACCATCTCTTAAGAGTTTTCGCATATCCTGAATCTTTTCTTGTTCCTCACTTTCACTGGTCTGTGCTTCAGACATACATTACAGGAAAATATTGCTTTTACTCAATGGCTGCAGAATTGAACTCTTTTCCCCTGCTTATTTTGGTCTTTTTGTTTTTCCTTCTTGGGTCTATGCTCAGGGTTGCTCCTGACTCTGCCCTCAGGAATCACTCCCTGGCACTGCGAGGGGACCATATGGGATGCCGGGGATGGAACCTGGGTCGGCTGCATGTAATGCAAAAAGCCCTACCTGCTGGACTATCGCCCGGCCCCTATATTGTTTTTTGTTTTGTTTTTTAACCAGAATGCTCACAAATGCAGTTATCCTTTCATTTGCCTTCTTTTTTTTTTTATGTTTGGTTTTGCTTTTTGGATTTTTGTGTCATACCAATGGTGTTTCTCTTGGCTCTCTGGTTCAGGATCACTCCTAGAAGCGCTTGGGGAACTGTATGTGGTACAGGAATTGAATCAGGCTTGGGCACATGCAACATTAGTGCCTTGCATCCTGTGCTCTCATTCCAGGCTCTCACTTGACTTTTCCTTAGCATAATAGCAAATCGAGGATGCATTTTTATACATCTTATAAGATAATTTGTAAACATCTAAAGCATAAAAATTATAGAAATAAAGCATTTTATTTATAACTTAAGAAATATTAGAGAAAAATATATGAATTTAAGTTATTTTGATTATAAACATTCTACACTTGTATTGTTTTCAAACTTTCTGAAGCATGTCTTCCTTTTTTAGGAGCTTGAGCTATATTACAGTTGCTAAGGCACTCGCCTCACATGCAGTAAACATGAGTTTGATTCTGGTATTCCATATGGTCCCCTGAGCTGACCAGGAATAATTCCTGAGCACAGAGCCAGGAGTAACATCTGGAGCAATGCCAGGTGTGGCCCTCAAACAATAAATAAATGAATAAGTAAATAAATAAATAATAAAAGGGGTTCATATTCAGTCATCCAGGAGCATAACACGTCATAGAGAAAATTACTCAAAGCTAAGTATAAAGGCAGAGGGGGGGATAGGAAAATGAAGAAGGAAACTTTTATAGTTTCCAGTGCTTACAAAGGGCTGCAAAGATTTGTGTCACCACCTACCAAGTGGGAAAACCTGTATACACAAGCCAACAGGTAGAACATTATAAAGTTTTATACTATAGTAATAGACCTAATTTAATTGCGGATCACTCAGAAAACTTTATCTACACCAGAAAGGCTTACAAGTCTCAAAAAGATCACATTCCAAATGATTTCCATTAAATGCTATGTTATCTGACAATTGTACTACCCAGAGGATTAAAAAATTCCAGCACCAAAATGGTTATCTTTCATTGAAAAAATGAAATAATTAAATCATCTATCTTATTAGAAAAAAATTAACTAAACAGACAAAATGACAGAGATAATGAAATTAGAAACTGATATTAAGCAGATTTAATAATTATTTTTATAAATATAAAAATCATAAAGAAAACAACATCATGATATCAAAAATAATATAGAGAGGTTGAAACACTTGGAAAAAAAACTCTTGGATGAAAGTTACAATACTTCAAATGAAAAAAGTTTATCATTATGGCTGAGAGCACAGAAAAATTCAACAATAAAACAATTCAAATTGAAATATCTGAAAAAATAAGTAATTGGTTAATTATGGGGAAAATATATACCTATCTTCTTAGAATTTTGAAAACATAATATAATATTATATATTGCAATTTAATTTCCATTTTATTCTCCTGGAAGCTAATATTAATATATGTATATTGATATATTTATAATATTTATATATACGGTCTAATGGACACAATAAGTACATATATAGTGCTACACATACCTATGTATTTTACATCTTGTATAAAGACTTAAATAGAATAATTTTTAGGAATGCAAAATAAAATATGATAGTGATATTCTGTGCTACATTGGCTTAGCAAAAGAAGCTTCTCTAAGGAGAATACTATTAATGATGACAAAATCACACATCTTTGATGTGAATTCCCATTAATAGTTTAATGACTGTTGAATGGGAACTGATCAAAAAATAGTTAAAGGGTAATATGGAACATCTTAACAAAAGCAGGGAAACAATTTATTGAAAGGTATGAACAAATAATTATAGCTTAATTTCACTGAAAATTTTGAGGCACTTTAGAATTCCAAACTGGAGGGAAGTATATCAAAATTGGGGGAAATTGTAAGTTGGAATTTATCTTTATTATAAACATTTGAATAGATTAATTATTAATGAAGTGCATTTCCTCTGATTTAAACCTCATTAAAAATAGTATCTAGGGGCAGGAGCGATAGCACAGTGGGTAGGGCGTTTGCCTTGCATGCAGCCTACCCGGGTTCGATTCACTGGCATCCCATATGGTCCCCTGAGCACGGCCATGAGTAAATCCTGAGTGTAGAGCCAGAAGTAACCCCTGAGCATTGTCAGGTGTCTCTCTCTCTCTCTCTCTCTCTCTCTCTCACACACACACACACAAAGAAAATAGTATCTAGCTTTCTCAATAAAAATAAAGAATAGAGCTTCCATATAATCCAGTTATTCTACTTGACATCTATCCACAAAGTATTGCTTATAAAAGATTTATGCACATTGCAATACTACTTAGCAAAACTGGATATGGGACTCACTAGACACAACACAAATGTCCAATGACAAATGATAAATAAGTTGTGATACACATACATATTCACAGAAATGCTAAGGAAAAATGAAGTTATGCTGTTTTCTGAAACTTTCATGTAACTTTAGGGTATTACATTGCGATGAAATAATTCAAAAGAAGGGAAATATCACTCATCAGCTGTATATAGGTAAATAGAACATTGGAATAGTCAGTATCAAATAATGACAAGTCCTTTGTCTTGGATTACCAGAGGATATCAATTAGGGTAGGGAAGATAAAGTGATATGAGACAAGACTGAGTCATTGGCAGAAGTTCTAGGCACACTGTTGGTAGTGAGGTTTGAACTGTGGATATCAAGATCTTTACATCCACACTCTGTTAATATGTAATTTAAATAATAATAATAATTATTATTATAACTAATAATGATAATAATAATTATTCATGAGGTGTCTGGGAGGGAAGGTGGA
>JAJIBD010033135.1:0-26695 GCA_021461705.1 Cryptotis parvus | reverse complement strand
AATTGTTAATATAGCATTTGATTTTATTCTTGTTTTATTTTATTGCATGTTTGTTTGTTGTACAGTCATTATTGTTTAATACTTATTCTTTTAGTCTGTATTTGTGAATCACTGTTGGCAGTGCTTAGATAATCATATGAAATGTGAGAGAAAGAACAAAGTCAATCTTGTGTGAGGCAAGCACCTCCACCCTTTATACTATATATTTAGTCCTTGTGTTTATCATTTAAAAATGATTAAGTTGATATTGGCTGTTAATATTGTATATTTTAATATACAAATGTGACATAATTTAATATCTTTGTATATTTTAACAATTTAGCTTTGCTATCAAGTTGTCATCCATTATTATATAATTCTTACCTATTTTGTCCATCTTTTACAACCTTTAAGTCATTGTGTTGCTTATAGTTCTTTTTGTCCAAATATTTTATTTACTTTCTTTTAGTTTGAATTATATAAATATAGTTTTAAGAATATGAGAGAGTACTAAGAAGCATGAAAATGAACTTTTCTTTTTTATCTAAAATACAAATGTGTGTTTTGAATAATACAGTAAATATAACAATTGTACTTTTATATCTTAGAACAGGGGCTTATTAGTCTTTGAATATATTTTAAGTTGCATTTGCCTTATTTTTCCATTTTGATTTCATTGAAGTTTGCTGTCTCTATAAAAAATGTCTTATATTGGAGATGTGTTACAAGTTATATGTCAGTATATTATCCCAAATTGTCTTTATTTCCTTCTCATTTACCAACACTAATTCTATGAATGTGACTTAATACATTTTTGTGGAATGTGGACTATAGAGAAACTTTATATCTTTAACTCATCTAATAAGGATAAAGTAAATTCAACATACTGGCCTGCATGATGACAATCATAAACTTTCTAATAAAGGGAGAAGAAAGAAACACGTATAAATTCCTTAGCTGTGTTTAATTATGTAAGTAATGTCTGCAGACATTCTCTAAATATGAAATTGCTTATTTCATACTAGTTAACCAATTGCCAAGCTTGCCTGCATACAAAGACAGATATTCTGGTAGGATTTTTAGAGCAAAATTTAATTCCATTTTTAACATAAAAGAATAATGCTGAAAAATAAAATGAAAGTATCAAAGAAAGCTGATTAGTTCTAGAACCCTTCCACAAGCTTTTTCCTGTGTCCAGAGAATAAAAAAAGACAGGAACATATCCCCAGTGGTCTGTAGCTTTAATTTTCTAATTTTATAAGTCAATATACAGCTTTCAAGGACTTGTTCAAAAGTATTTGATAGGTGTACAGCTAATAAAAATATTGTTGATTTTTTCCCCCCAGGTTACATATTGCAACTTCTTGGAGTGTATGGGGTTGTGTAACTTGGTGGATAAAAAAAAATTAAGGGCTCATTAAGTCCTTAACTTAATATCAACTTTTATCACACTATCAGACTCAAGAAGAAGTAAAAAGATTGATATGTAAAATTTGCTGGTTTCCAAACTGTTTTTGAAATGCCCTACAGTATTCCTAGACAGAATAAAAGGATTGCTTAACACATTATTGTATACTCTCTCCTATGAGTACTATAAATACTGACCCAGAGATTAAGTTCTTTATGTTCAAAAACGGTGATGTTTCTCCCCTTATGTTGTCCTAATAGATAAGATGGTGGAAGTCTTAATAAAAAATACTTATACTCAAGAGGTGGAGAGATAATACAGCAAGTAGAACTTTGCAATCAACCTACCCTTGTTCGGGTTACTGGAAACCCTTAGGTTTTTGCTGTCACTGCCAGGGGTAATTCCTGAGTATGGGAGTATGGCTTACTCTTTACTCAGGAGTAAGCCACAAATATCACTGGATGTGGACTAAAAAATAAACAACAACAAAAATACTTTCAGTTACAACACGAGTGTCATTTAGAGAATCAGCCCCTGAGTGAACATAGTAATACCCAGAAGTCCATCGGTCTGCAATTCATCTTTTAAAAAAATATAATATGCTCAACTCTTTTCTTGTCTATTGTTTTGGGTCATGCCCAGAGTTGCTCAGGGCTTATTCCTTTCTATTCCACGTGTAAAGCAAGCAGCTCACCCTCTGTATTCTCAGACAGCAGTAATTTATTTTGTACCTATCTAATCTAGGTTACCTTTTGGCTTAGATCTCTGTTTTTTTTACTCTAAAATTCCATAATAACTAAGAGATGTCCTACAGAGAATGGTGTGCAATGAATTATATAAAATGCAAATATATTTGGCAGGTCATTCCCATAAACTTAACTACTATTCAACATTCAGATGACATTATTTTGAATATCAATACTTCACTAATTCATGTGATACAATACAATTATTGACAACCTGTCAGTTGTCACACACACTTACATGCCAAGTTTGAAATAGTGAACAGAGCAGCAATTTTCCTACCTTCATGGAGCTTATAAATTAGAGTGACAATAGTTATCAAAGACATGAATATTTCATTTTATCATTTTGTTTCCAGAAGTAATGGCATGCCAACATGAAAACAGTGTAAATGATGCATTGAGTCTATGCTAGTGTTGATTCTAAACACAGTACTTCAATAGAATTCAAGTTAGAGGAAAAGACCAACCATGACAGTCCAACTTCCGTAGGAAAGTTGGTCTTATTCACACAATAAAGCAACCTTATTGGTTACCTGTGAGGGAGTGGAATATGAGTCACAGGATACCAGCTATGGATTCCCTGATAATTGCAGAAAGGAAATGATATTTGTTATTGATGGAGATAAGAATCCATTGGAAATATAGTATTCAGAATATGAGCCACTTGATTCACTGTCAGGTAGACTGGCAGAGAAAAGTTAGCCAATTAGACTGTTGCAGTCTTTCAGTTCAGGGAGAAGAAACAAATTCCATTGGGCTTAACTCTGAAAGAAAAGAACTTAGAGATCTTTGCATACATTCTTTTAACAACAAAAACAAAACAAAAACTCCTTCAAAATACAAGAACAAAGAATTCCTTTGGGATTCATCCAAGACCTGACTTAGCAACACACACAGCCACTCTGAAATCCTAAGAGGTATGCAAATGTAGATGAGGGGAGAGCTCATTTACCTGGAGCAAAATACATCAGAATCAAAAGTAAGAACACTTAAATCACAATTTGCATGAATGGTTAAAGGCTGAGTGTCAGGGAAGGCCTCAGGGGTCCCGACAGTGTCAGGACAGAGGTTCTCTTCTACCTCCCAGGATGCCAGGAGAACAGATGAAAACTCACAAGTCCAGTGCAGTTCCAAAAATGGCTTTTAATAGTACAAAAGCTCTTCCACAGCACTCCAATATAATGAACAAACTCCAGCTCTGGTCCGAACTTAGACCATACAAAAGAGCCTAAGTCTCCCACCAAAAGAGAAAGGATCTCACCCGAGCTGAGTCCTACCCAGAAGAAGGAGCAAAAGGCTAAAGAGCAAAAAGCCAAAAGCCCAAAGCAAAAGGCTCAAAAGGTAAAAGTGAAGGGGCCTCAAGTCAGCCCCCTTATATACACCAAAGTAATCCAATCGGGAGGGTCATGTCAACAAAGAACTCTAAACAGAGTGTAGTGCCACACCCTATTGCAGGTATAAACAAAGGTTATGCCAAGGTCTAATCCTTTCTACCAAGATTATCTCTTATGTAAAACACTGGAGAGAGGGGCTGGTATAAAGTAATACATCTTAACTTCATGAGCTTCATGTAATCTAGATGGTACCCACAAGGTCCTTCTTATTATTTTCTGCACCAGGGTGATTCTGAGTATCTTGTTCTCGTGTACTGAAAGGGTCACACTCGCCTGCTTAGAGCAAACTAGTATGATCCTTCCTATAGTCTTCCTATAGTCTCAGCGTAGCCAGGGTGGTAGTCTCCTGGTAAATTCTAACTGTCCCACGCTGGGTGCAGTGGGTATAAAGAGGAGCTGTGCCCAATCTAGAAAACATAGAAGTCTTAGTAGACGTATAAGTCAGAAGTTATTTGATCAAGGTGACTTATGTAACTGCCACACCCTCTAGCAGTGTTTACATAGAAGAGAGGTCTCATTAGAATGAACCTTGGTTTAAATAAGATTAAGCTGGGAGTGGGCAAAACAACAAAGCTCCCAGGTTAGCTAAACCTGTCCTTCAACAGCTGAGTATGACATGCATTGAGTGCAATGCTCCAAAAAGCCTTATGACCTTTCACAATTACAGATTTTGTGTGTCTCAATATCAGCAATCACAATAACTTCATGAGAAAGCACAAAGAAAAAAAAAGCAAAAAGACCCCTAGTGACAGACAAGTATAATGGGAACATAAACATTTAAACATTTCCTGAACATTCTCTCTATCAAAGGCCGGCCCACTCTGCTTGGGGGGAAAATGAAAAGTCTTTCAAGAATGTAATCTTCTGTCCGGAAATGGCAGCTCACCAATTCTAGCTGTTTCTAGGTTTCTGCCTCACTGAAGGGGTTAGCTAAGAAACATTGTGAGAACTTTAACCAGAAATATAAGGCAATTAAAATAACAAAGATTAAAAGTTTAAGGTTGTAGAAACTCCCCTCTGCTCATTTTTTTCTTACCATATCAACAGGGTACCATTTTAATAACAAAGCTTTAAGTTCAAAACTATTTAAGAAGTTCTTAGGGAAAACTAAAGAGGAAAATGAGAGGCAAGTGCATTAGAGGAATTAAAAACTCTTGCACTAAAAGCTAAAGTGAGCATAATTACAACACAATTTGTAATAAGATTAACATAAAAGTTTTATACTAAACATGGTTCTGTTTCGATTTCATTAAAAAAACATAACATTGAACTTTAAACAAATACTAGAAGCAAGTCAACAAATAAACAAAAGATAGGAAAATAGATATTCACAAAAAATAAAGAATACCACAAATGGAGTGGTTTTACTAGACCCATGGACTTGAACAATTATTAGTATTGGTGATTACTATGTAGGCAATTCTCATCCGATTCTTGTATTATCACCTGACTCAAATAAATTCTCTGCAAAGATTTGTTAAAAAGGCTCAATGGGGTCTCTACATGGGTGACAATTCTGGAAGTTACAATATCCGTTAAATTCTCTACTTTGCTAAATGGCACTACCTCTCATATTGATGCAAACAATGCAGGAGCCTTGACAGGGGGTCTGTGTGTTTGTTCATGGTCCCCAGGGCCTTCAATATTTTCAAGAATGAAAATATCCAGGGCTGAGTTCTCCAGAACTTGGAGAAAGGGATTTAGAGATGAAAAGTGTGTTAGATCGTGATAGAACCAGAAACTTTGTGCAGGGGAAACTGTGGCTTCTGCTTTCAATACCCAATACCATAAAATCATTTCTTGATATCTCTTAGTTGCACCTCTAATAAAACTGAGTATGACATTGATTTGCTTTCAAAATACATTTTAAATTCTTTTATAGTCCCTTCTTTTTTCTTATAGTATCTCTGTATAGTTAAATGAAATTTACTATAAAAGTAACAGACTAAATTAAAAAAGATGACTGTGAGAGTTGGAAAATACCACTTTGATGCTGTTTTAGGTTGGGTATTGTACCCACAAAGAGGAGAACTGATAAACATGAGTCCTGCCCATATGGACATTAAGTCCTGCCAGCCTCATCAATGCAGCCGCCCAGTGGCACCCCGCCACATGCTTCATTCACTCAGCTTGGGGAACAAGTTCCTTTTAGTCACAGTTTTGGATTCTTGGGTTCCAGATTGAATGTAAATTATGTTCTTCTCAGAAAATGGAGTTCTTCCCAATTTCCTCTCAGGTTCCAGAAACCAATGCAATTTTTTTGTCACACAAAGCACGGGAAGGAAAAAAGGAAGAAAGAACGGGAAGGAAAAAAAGAAGAAAGAAGAAAGAATTTTTTTAAAAGAATGTTTTAAATTAAATAAAGATATTGATTCAAAGTAGAATGAGTTACTTCCTCATTCTGAAGAAGTAAGCAAAGGCACTCTTAGGGGCCTCTTCTTGGGCTAGGGGTCTCTGCTCAGGATGCATCAATTTTTCTCTTTTGTCAGGGCAACACTCTTGCTTTGAATGACTCTGATCTGGGCCCACAGCCTGAAGTAGAATGACTTTTTCAGAATATATCTTGTATCTCAAAATATTTCTTACTTTCTTCTTTTTGTTTTTTTTTTTGCTTTTTTTGGGGTCACACCCGGCAATGCTCAGGGGTTTCTCCTGGCTCTGCATTCAGGAATTACACCTAGCTGTGCTCGAGGGACCATATGGGATGCTGGAATCGAACCTGGGCCAGAACTGGCTGGCTCGCGTGCAAGGCAAACACCCTACGGTGCTGGACTATCACTCCAGCCCCTTTTTTTGGTACTTTTTAATGCCTTTTTTTTTAAAAAAAAAAAACTTTCTGTAAAACTTTTTTAAAAGCAAGTTTCTGTAAAACTTGCTTAGTTTTAATGTTGACCTGATACTTATTGCAAGGTGTTGTCCTAAATGACTATTTTGCCATGCTATTTATCATTATTTAGTAAAAACATCCACATTTACTACTTTTTTTAAAAATTTTTTATTATACCACCGTGAGACATACAATTACAAAGGTGTTCATAATTGGTTCTTGGTAATACAGTATTCCAGCACCCATCCCTCCACCAGTGCCTCATTTCCACCACCAATGTACCCCACCCCTCCCACCCACCCCCATGCTGCCTTAATAGCAGGTACCCCAGTATCCTCTCTTTCTCTCTCTGTCTCTGCATCTCTCTTCCTCTTCTTTTACACATTGTGGCTAGCCCTGCAGATATTTAGAGTTTATCACTTAAGTCTCTTTGTGTATATTCAATGGTGAGTTTTAATCTGCCATTACCATTTCCAACATTTAGTAGAACACTGATATCTATTTATATCCTATTAATGAATGCAGTCATTCTATATCTGTCCTTTTCCTTCTCACTAATTTCACTCAGCATGATAGTCTCCATGTCCATCCATTTGCAGGTAAATTTCATAATTTTGTCTTTTCTGATAGCTGCATAATATTCGATAGTGTAGATGAACCACAGTTTCTTTAGCCAGTCCTCTGTTCTCGGGCATTTAGGTTGTTTCCAGATTCTAGCTATAGTGAATAGTGCAGGGATGAATAAAGAAGTACAGATAGTGTTTCTGCTATTGTGTTTTCGGTCTCTCAGTTATATACCCAGGAGTGCTATTGCTGGATCAAATGAGAACTCAATATCTAGTTTTCAGAGGAATGCCCATATTGTTTTCCAAAAGGGCTGGACCAGTCGGCACTCCCACCAACAGTGGATGAGAGAACCTTTTTCCCCACATCCACACCAGCACGTGTTGTCCTTGCTGTTTTGGATGTGCCAGTATCTGTGGTGTGAGGTGGTACCTCATTGTTGTTTTGATTTGCATCTCCCTGATGATTAAAGATGAAGAGCACTTTTTCATATGCCTTTTGACCTGTCAAATTTCTTCTTTTTGAAGCTTCTGTTCATTTCTTCTTCCCATTTTTTGATGGGGTTGGCTATTTTTTCTTGTGAAGGGCTACCAGTGCCTGATATATTTTGGATATTAACCACTTGTCAGATGGGTATTGGGTGAATATCCTTTCCCACTCTGTGGATTCTCTTTGTATCTTGCTCACCGTTTCTTTTGAGGTGCAGAAACTTTCAATTTGACATAATCCTATTTCTTTATCTTTGCTTCCATTTGCTTGGTCAGTGGTGTGCCGTCTTTAAAGATACTTTTAGTTTTGATGTGGTAGAGCATTTCTCCTATGTTTTCTTCGATGTACCTTATAGATTCATGTCTGATGTTGAGATCTAGAATCCATTTTGATCTGACTTTTGTGCATGCCATTTAAAGGAGGTCTAAGTTCATTTTTTACACGTAGCTGCCCAGTTTTCCCAGCACCATTTGTTGAGGAGGCTTTATTTGCTCCACTTAATTAATGTTTTTGCTCCTTTATTGAAGATTAAGTGGTTGTATATTTGAGAGTGTGTTTCAGGATATTCAGTTCTATTCCATAGGTCTATATGTCTGTCTCTATAACAATACCACACTGTCTTAATTACAACTGCTCTGTAGTCAGAGCTTAAGGTTGGGGAAAGTGATACCTCCCATCTTCTTTTTCCCAAGGATTGTTTTAGCTATTCGTGGGGTTTTATTATTCCATACAAATTTCAGCAGTGTTTGTTCAATTTCTTTGAAGAACATCATGGGTATCTTTATATGGACCACATTGAATCTGTATAAAGCTCTAGGGAGTATTACATTTTGATAATGTTAATCCTTCCAATCCATGAGCAGGGAATGTGTCTCCATTTCCTCAGGTCTTCCTTTATTTCCTGAAGTAACGTTTTGTAGTTTTCTTTGTAGAGATCCTTTACATTCTTTGTCAAACTGATTCCTAGGTATTTGATTCTATGCGCGGAAATTGTGAATGGGATAGTTTCTTTAATGTCCCTTTCTTCTCTTTCACTGTTTCCATATAGGAAGGCTATTGACTTTTTGGGTATTGATTTTGTACCCCTGCCACTCTACTTTAGGAATGTATTATTTCAACACTGCTCTATCAGTCATCTGGACCTGGGCTTTTGTGTTTGGGGAGAATTTTTGATTACCGATTCCATCTCCTTGATGGAGATAGGTTTGTTGAGTGTATTCCAAATCTTCTTGTTGCAGAATTGGGAGGCTATAGGAATTCAGGAATTTGTCCATTTCTTCTAGGTTCTCTTGATTCATGGCATACAGGCTCTCATAGTAATCTCTGATGATCTTTTGAATTTCTGTGGTTTCTGTTGTGATGTCCCCATTTTAATTTCTGATTCTATTTATTTGGGTTCTCTCTTTTCCTTTTTCTTACTAGTTTTGCAAGTGGTTTGTCAATCTTGTTTATTTTTTCAAAGAACCAGCTTTTGGTTTCGTTAATCTTCTGGATTGTTTTTTTGACATTATATCTCATTGATTTCTGCTCTAAATTTTATTATTTCTTTCTTTCTGCTTGGGTTGGGCTCCTTTTTGTTGATCACTCTCTAAGATCTTAAGTTGTGAAGTTACACTGTTTTTGATGGCCTTTTCTTCCTTTCTGATATATGCTTGAAGAGCTATGAACTTGCCTTTTTAACACTGCTTTTGCTGTATCCCACAAGTTCTGGTAATTCGTGTCTTCAGTCTCATTTGTTTCTAGGAATCTTTGGATTTCCTCTTTGATTTCTTTTATGACTTACTGGTTGTTCAGCAGTCAGCTGTTTAGTTTCCAGGTACTTGGTATTGGTCTCCGTTTTTGTGTACGATTAACTTCTATTTTCAGTGCATCATGGTCTGAAAAAATATTTGGCACAATTTCTATCTTCTTGATTTTATGGAGGTATGATTATGGCTCAGCATGTGATCTATTTTGGAGTATGTTCCATGTGCACTGGGGAAGAAAGTGTATTCAGCTTTTTGGGGAAAAATGCCCTGTATATGTCTACCAGCCCTCTTTCTTCCATCTTTTCTTTTTAGGGCCAGTATTTCCTTGGTAAGTTTCAATCTTGTTGATCTATCCAGGGTTGATAGAGCAGTGTTGAAGTCTCCAACTACAATTGTGTTGCTGTCAATGTCTTCTTTGAAGTCTATTAGTAGTTGTTTTAGGTGTTTTGCTGCCCCCTCATTGGGTACATATATGTTTAGTAGCGTGATTTCTACCTGATATATGCATCCCTTGACTATTAAAAAGTGACCTTCACTGTCCCTTCTGACCTTCTTCAGTCTGACGTCTATGTTGTTGGATACCAGTATGGCTACCCCAGCCTTTTTGGATGGGTTGTTTGAGTGAAGGATTGTTTTCCAGCCTTTTTATTTTGATCCTGTCTTTGCTCCGATTGTTCGGTGTGTGTTTCTTGAAGGCAGCAGAATGTCGGATTCAATTTTTTGACCATTTTGCCACTCTGTGTCTCTTAACTGGTGCATTTAGACCATTAACATTGAGAGAGATTAATGTCATGGGATTTTGTGCCATCTTTCTGTATAGGTTAATTGTTCTTTTGGGCTTTTGGGTTATGTCCAGTCTTATAGTAGATCTTTCAGTCCTTCTTTTAAGGTTGGTTTTGATTTTACAAAAGTTCCTAAGTTGTTGTTTATCACGAAATTGTATAACTGTCCTTCAAATCTGAGTGAGAGTTTAGCTGGATAAAGAATTCTTGCTGAGGCCTTCATTTCATTGAGTTTTCTTACTATATCCCACCACTGCCTTCGGGCTTGGAGGGTGTCTTCTGAGAAGTCTGCTGAAAGTCGAATGGATGCTCCTTTGTATACGATTTCCTTCTTTGATTTGCTGCCTGAGAAATTATTTCTCTGTCTATGGCATCCATTACTTTGACTAGGATGTGTCTTGGGGTCTTTCTATTGGGGTCTCTTCTTGCTGGTACGCTGCGGGCTTCTTGGATCTGGATGCCTTCATCCTTTAACTCTGGGAACTTTTCAGCCAGGATGTTTTTAACTGTTTTAATTTCCTTGGGGTTACTTTCCTGTCCCCTCTGGGACGCCAATGATTCTTATGTTGTTCTGCCTGGCTTCATCCCATTGTTCTCTGTTCCGTTGCTGATCCATCTTCCGTTGTTTTTCCATCTTATGTAGTTCTCTGAGTGCTTTCTGCAGCTCATCTTCAGTCTCACTGATCCTCTCTTCTGCTGCTGTCATCCTACTATTTATAGCCCCTATTGTGTTTTTCCTTTCATCTACTGAGTTTTTAAGAGATAATATTACTATTTGCATTGTTCTCATTTCTGCTCTCATTTCCTCCCATAATTTATTGACTGCCCTTTCAGCTGCTTCGTTTTTTTGTTCTCCTGTATTTTATTGGACATCTGCTCCATTTTTTTTGTTGAACTCCTTAAACATCCTACCAATATCTTCTCTAAATTCATTGTCAGAGATAGATCATGCACATCGCATTCTTTTTGAGTCTTCAAATTTGATTCCTTCATCTGTTCTTCCAACTGGGGATGTGCGTTGATTCCGCATGGTATTGTGGTGTTCAGGGATAGATTCCTCTAGTGTACTGTTTCTTTTTTCTCGAGGGTATTACCTTCCCTTGGTGTTGAATTTCCTAGTTTTTGTATTAATAAGTGGCTGCGTGAGCGCCGCCGGCTGGCCAGCCACACACCCCTGGGAGAATACCTGAGGTGGAGACAAGCCAGTGTGAGAGTTCAAAATATCCGTTTACTTCCGCTTCTACTCGGACTTCTGGGGGTTGTAGTTCCACCTTCTGCCATGACCTGGGGCTCTATCACGACCCCAGGCATCTGCTGGGCCAGCCGCACACCCCAGAGAGAATACCTGAGTCAGAAACAGGCCAGTGTGAGAGTTCGTTTACCTCCGCCTCCGCTCGGACTTCTGGGGGGTTGTAGTTCCACCTTCTGCTGAGGCCTGGGGCTCTACCATGACCCCATGCACCCGCCAGGCCAGCCGCACACCCCTGGGAGAATACCTGAGGCAGAGACATGTTGGTGTGAGAGTTCAAAATGTCCATTTACTTCCGCTTCTGCTTGGCCTTCTGGGGATTGTAGTTCCACCTTCTGCCGAGGCCTGGGGCTCTATCAGGACCTCAGGCACTCGCCAAGCCAGCCGCACACCCAAGGGAGAATCACATTTACTACTATTAAATAGATATTGATACGTTTACTAAAATCCACATTTTATTTAAATCTTTATTTTTCATGATGTTATGATATCATTTTAGGGTCATTTTGGCTCTGGCAATTTTCAAGACTAAAAAGGTCTACTTTCACTCTAAAGAACTATCACATCAACATTATTTAAGGGGCATTGCTCCAAAGATAATAATGAGTTATATGAGATCCTGAGTATGAATTTAATTTACTCTATGAGTTACAAGAAATTCAGAGCAATAGAACAAAGTATCTTAGCAATAGCGATATTTATTTTGGAAGCTCTTCTTCCTCCATGAAGAAATGTTCATCTTAGCAAAAAGGTATTGTAAAACAATTCTTCAGTCTTCATTTATCTAGTTGTACTAGTATGTATTCCACATTCTTTTTAATTGAAATTAAGTGCTATTCCTATTGGAATATTCTACCCCATAGAGAATATTGGGTACAATTTTTTGTTTTGATATTTTTGCTTTCTCTCTGTGCCTTTTATTTCTGAGTTACAGTATAAAACATGAGAAAAATAATATAAGACATATTTCAGATTATCGAGTAATGAATATGATTTGATTTTTGCTCTCTTAAAATGTAATGAAGCAGATACCATATCACTATCACTGTCTTATCATTTATCATCAATTTCCTCGAGTGGGCTCCAGTAACAACTCCATATGTCCTGTCACATGGCAATAGAGCCCAAGGGCATTTGCTCACCTCCGGGGAACATAAAGAGCCTCAAACCATTATATTAGATCATGGGAATTACCTAGCATTATTGTTACTGGTATTTGGCATATCAAATGCGACACAGGCAGCTTGCCAGGCTTGCCGTGGGTGGCATACTCTTATAGTCATCTCTAAATACAGCATTTATTGATGAACCATGCAGCCGCCAGGCCGCATGAGCTGGGCTGTATTAGCCTCATCTGCTGGATGGAGTTTTGACGAGAAGGAGGTCCAGATGTGGAAAATGGTGGCCCTCATAGAGTGGGGGGTTTGTCTGGCTTGTTGCGAGGCTCTGCTCGGGTGGCAGGCCAGGGCTATAACCAGCCATCTCTTGCAGGTGCCTTGTGAGCGTCTGGGCACAGGGAGAGCTGGTAGTAGCTCTGCCCCATGTCTGTGAATCTCTGGATCAGCATACCATGGGCCGGATAGAAAAAAAAAAAAAAACTACTGCAGTGTGGATGTCGATGACCAGGCTGTGATAGGCCTGTCTGCTGGAATGACTTCTGGGCCAGATTGAAAAAAAACTGCCACAGGGTGGGTGTCAATAGGCTGTGATAGGCTCGTCTGCTAGATGGAGTTCTGACGAGAGGGAGGTCCGGATGTGGAAAATGGCGGCCCCTCATGGAGTGGGGGGTTGTCTGGTTTGTTGTGAGTCTCTGCTGGGCTGTGGGCCAGGGCTGGAACCCGTCATCCCTCCCGGGTGCCTCATGAGCGGCTGGGCACATGGAGAGCTGGTAGCAGCTCTGCCCCATGTCTGTGAATCTCTGGATCAGCATACCTGGGCCGGATTGAAAATAACTGCTGCAGGGTGGGTGTCAATGATCTGGGATGTTCTTATTTAGTCCTATGTGATTTCCCTTTTTAATAAAATTATTTATGTAACTATAAAGTACACACATTTTGAATTTTTTTCTCAGTATGCACAGTGTTTTCTAATGAAATTTAATACAGAAAATGAAGGCAGATGTTAGTAGCACATTAGAATGCTGGACACTCTTCTTTGCTGGCTTCTTTTTCATCAGTTCTTCTTACATCAGCAGCATAAACATGCATATTTTCAGATTAAACATTTTTTCTTGGATCAGAAGGGCAAAAAATCGAAACACACTGTACTTGTTCACTAATAATTTGACAATGTAGAAACTTGTTCTACAATTAGATAAAAGCATATATGTGCATGATTGGCAAAAACATAAATAATACAATCATTTTTCTCTTGAAATAGTGAGTTCTTCACTAGAATCTTCTAAACTGTGGGGTACTGACATACTAATAGGCTAATAGGAAAGTTTGCCAGACTATCATATGAAAAACAAATTTTTCATTTAAAAATGATAAGTTATATTGCATGGATAAATAAAATTTCTTTTTATTTTTTTGGCCCACAAAACTCTTGCACCTCACCACCAATATAGTGTCAAAACCATCATTATGCCAGTACACATCTTTAGCCATTGCTTCATTTCACCATCCATCTGTCTCCCCATAATTGATAATCTGAGTTTGTAATCTAGGGTCAAGTGTTCCTGACGTGTAGATATTGCCTCTACCATATTATTCTCTTTCTATATGAATACAAGTGAAACTTTTCCACTATTTGTCCTGAATTATATAATTTAACATAACATAATATGCTCATGTTCTGTCCATATTGTAGTTAATAAGACAAGAATGCACCTTATTTTGTTTCTTTTTTATTTGGGGTGAGGTCATATTCTGCGATGATCAGGGGTTACTCCTGGTTCAGTATTTGGCAATTACTCCTGGTGGTGCTTGGGAGACCATATGGGATGATGGGGATTGAACCATGTGGACCACATGCAAGACAATGTCCTACCAACTATACAATTGCTCCAACCACAACTGAACTTTTATCTATCAGTTCCATTATACTCCAGTGATTTTTAAATCAACTTATAGTGTTTTACCATTGCTTGACATTGCCTTGCCATTTGGTGACTATTCTTCAGAATTTCTATGAAAATCTCACTCTATCCAAAATCAAAGTTCTAGTGACATCGCAGTATTAAAATGGCTATCTCTTCCACACTTCTTATCTTTTCCTCTACTAACCACCCTATTTTTCCACACAATAAAGATATTTCTTATGCTTAATACATCTGTTTGCTTTGGTTACTTTGTGTCAAACTGCGGGAAACTCTGGGGGCACCCCTACACAAAATCCAGGAGCAGGGTCATGGATCCCCTTCTGTCCCAGGGGATTGTCAGCTGGCAGACGGAGAAAGAAAACAAGAATCCGGCGAAGTTTCAAAATGATTTACTTAACACAGGTTCTGGAATAGAAATCAGCAGCAGGAAAATCCCCAAACTTAAGGTTCCCTGCTGGGCCGGGGCCACGAGTAAGCCAAAATGGCTGCCACCATGTGTTAAGACCCCACAGAGAGGAAGAGGCAAGAAGGGAAGTGCCAGCAGAAAAGGGAAGAAAGAAAGAGAGCCCCAGAAAGAAAGCAGGTTGGTTTTATATCCCTGCAGCATGGAACACCTACTCCAAAGGAGAGCAGTTTGGGTCAAAGCCCCCAGGTAATTTCTCCCAGTACCTCACCTACACCTTTTGTGATATTAATGTTGCCAAGCCAAAATCTGCCTTGGAAATGCCCCTGCATGGTAGAGTGAAGGAGTTTCTGATGTGAACTGTATCTCAAAATACAAAGGCATGCTTCTGTGCCAAAGAATATTCTGTGGACAGCTAAATATTTCTCCAAGCCAAAAAAGTCTCACTTTTACTTCTTGGTTGTTCTGTATATCGGCCTTTGAGTTCACAGAGAGCCATGCTTGCATGCTTGGAGGCAAACGCATTTCTCTCTGGTCTAATTACTTAGTGATCCAACATGGCCAGGCAAATATACCAGCAAAATCTAGCTAGTCCCACGATGATTGTGGCAGCATGAGAGAATAGTTATATTAGCTAGTATAGAACACATAGTCAGATGAACTGCCACAGCCACATTCAAATTGTTCTCCTCCTATCTACAAAGTGACCTGCAGGAGGCAACTCCAGGCCAGATGCAGAGGTTCTGTGTAGCAGTGTACTGCAACATCAAACTACATGATTATTTCAAACTACCTGATCTTTATGTAAGAGAGAGGGGAAGATAGAAAGAGAGAGAGAGAGAGAGAGAGAGAGAGAGAGAGAGAGAGAGAGAGGAGAAGAGATAAAGAATCTGCCATAGAGGCAGGCTAGGGAGGAGGGAGGGAATTGGGGACATTGGTGGTGGGAAATGGGCACTGGTGGAGGGATGGGTGCTGGAGCACTGTATGACCAAAACCCAAACATGAACATCTTTATATATCTCACAGTGGCATAATAAAATATACTTTTAAAAAGAGAAAAAAATACATGAAGGAGCTAAAAATGTTAATGTAAACCTTCTTAAAATCCCAGAAAAAGCGTGTTTTCTACTAAGGTTAGTTTAGAAATATTAAAGAAATATTCAGAACAAAACAAAAACATAGAGCAGATACCCCTGTTAAACAAATATAGATCTTTCTGTTTGTTTTTTAAATATTAGAAAGCAAATGGCAGAGACTGGCAAGCTGCCCATGTCATATTTGATATGCCAAAACCCAGTAACAATTATAGACCTCATTCCCATGACCTGAAGGAATGGTCTGAGGATGTTCATGTTTCTGTAGTGAGCAGATGCCCTTGGGCTACACTAGCACTTGACAGGACATATGGAGAAGTTACTGGTGCCCGCTCGAGCAAATCTATTAACAACAGTGAGACAAGTGATACAAGTGATACCTGATATTTTCTCTTCTCAAGTTCTATGCATACTCTCTTTATTCTTTTGGGGTTACACTCCACAATGGTCTTGAGTTACTCTTGGCTCTGCACTGAGGTATTACTCTTGTCGATGCTCAGGGACTATATGGGATGCTGGTGATAGAACCTGGGTCAGCTGCATGCAAAGGAAAATGCCCTATGGGCTGTGCTATTGTACAGACCCCCTATGGATACTATTTTTAAGACCAAATTTTACATTTTTAATAGCCAGATATTATGACATTGAGCATATACAACACAGCTTATTTACCTCATTATTCAAAAAAATATTATTTAGGTGATTTCTGTTTAGGATATTGTTGAAATGTTCTTATGGACTTAGAATTGCAAACATGCTTTATAATTATTTCCTATTTTATTATTTATAGTATATTTATGGGATTTTATACCATAAAATATGGTACAATCTTTGCAGAATGCCAGTATACATTCTCAATGCCATTGACTAGCTTCTTTTTTTCCACATCCTTTTATTTCTTGGGCTTTTCTTACAAAAATATTATCCCAAGTATTGGATAATGTATCATTTTACTTTTGATGTTAATGTTTCTAATAACAGTAAACTTGACCATGTTTTATAATGCGAGGTGCCGTCCTATACACTGTATTTGGAAAGGGTTTCTTCTGTTTTTTTTTTTTTGCATTTTTTTAATTTTAGTTTTTTTTGTTCTAGAACTGCATGAGTTGTTACTTATTTTGGATAGAGGTGTTGTAGGTGTGGCTGCGGTGCCCAGCTTCATTGGCAGGTGGCAGACAGGAGACATGCTTGTTCACACCCAGGGCTCTGTCCTATGGGCCCTGGATTGTTGATGGTCTGATAGAAAAAATCTGGGTCCCCTGGGACAGCCCAGAGTCACAGCAGGGCCTGACAAACTACTCATGGTGTATTCAATATACCAAAAACAGTAACAATGGACCTCATTCCAGCTAATGGAGATATTACTGGTGCCTGCTCAAACAAATCAGTAACAAGCGACAAGTGACAAGTGTCCCCATTGTTATTTGTAATAACTGAAATTAGAGTTTCTCATTTAGCAAAGATTGAGTTTTATACTAGCTTAATTATTTTGTAAATGTTCTAACTTTGTACAGTCCTATACGTTTTTGTTTATGTCTCCATTACTATTGTGGTTGAGTCTCTAACCTTATACTGCAGTATAGATTCAGGAATATAACATTATTTACACTTAGGTCCCACAAATTTTTACTTTTTTACATATGTTAATATAGAGATCCAATTTTATGCATGGTTACGAGTATACACCTTTCTCTCTCTCTCTGTGTATGTGTGTGTGTACTGAGGGGTTTATACTAACATACAGTTCCGTACTAACATTTGCTGGAATCTATTTTCTCCATTACTTGATCTGATTGCCTTTGTAAAGCATTTGATTTTTTGTGTATGTATATCTATATACATAAAGAACACACTTCTGTGTCCATTTATTCTATTATATACCAATGCATTAATCTGTTTATTTTTTTGTTGTAATATGATAACATTTTGATTATTATTGCTTTTTAATAAAATTAAAATATAGAAATATGTTGTCTCTCTTTTTTGCTTTTATTACATGATTATACTATTTCTGGTATTTTGTCTTTTCATACTGTGCTTCTAAGAGATGTGGGCATAACATTATTTTAAATTATATTTGTTGGGAGCCGGAGCGAAAGTCCAGTGGGTAGGGGCTTATGCAGGCCCCGGTTCAATCCCCAGTATCCCATATGGTCCCCCGAGCACCGCCAGGAGTAATTCCTGAGTGCAGAGCCAGTAGTAACCCCTGAGCATTGCCGGATGTGACAAAAAAAAAAGAAAGAAAGAAAATAAAGTACAATTGTTTTGTGCTGGAGATTCAGGGCTTTATGCCTTGCATTCAGTTGACCTAGTTTAAAAATAAGTAACTATATCGATCCCAAATCCCATTAGAAGTGGTCCCTGAGCACAGAATCAGCAGTAAGCCCTGAACACTGATGGGTGCATCCCCCCAAATACATTAATAGAAAATACAAAATATGTCTTTTTATTTGAAGTTTATTCTTGATAAAAATTTGCTATTTTTTTTAAATATAAAAGTTAGTAGGATCCAAAAAATACAAGTATATGGTTTGTTTTCTATTATTTCTAATACTAAATCCAAAAAATAAAAACTATATATTCTTCCTTATTCAAAACATTTGAAAGTGCTGTAAACTTTATGCTTTTGAAAAATAGGTGGATACTAAATTTTATTTTTTATTTTACTAGTAATTTTAACTAAAATATTATGCATTATTACTTGCATTGATTGGTTATTATAAATTCAAGGTTTTTATCTTTTTTGCAATAATACATGTTGAATTTAACAAAACAAATATAAACAGCTTCGAAACAATTTTGGAGCAAACATCCATTCAGACAATGACATATAAATAACCAGAATAGTGCTCCATTTGTCTGTGACTACTGATATATGCAACTCTTATTTAAGTCAACATGGAAGGAGAGAAAAAAGTTCATTTACAACATTATAAAGGTGTATCTTTCCTGCTGTTTTGGGGAAAGTTGCTCCTGACATACTAAGAACAAGAATCTAATAATATTTTCATTGTTATTTAAATATGTATATTTTATATCTATCCATATCTTAATTTTCAATTTATTGACAAACTGTACATGTCATAAAATATTCACTGTTTTAAATTATTTTAAATTATTAATTTAATCTAGTGTATGTGATATTTTCCTTTTTAAGGAAGCTCTTTAATTGTTTAAAAGACAATTTTATAAAATTATTAGAAATGTAAAATAAAACTCAAATGGAACAAATGAAAATCAGCACTGTTTCTTCATGGAGCAAGGCTACAAGAATCCTCTTTATTTTCATTTTGAAGCTATAAGCTACACTTTATCATTGCATATGTGCTGTTATTTAATGAAAACAAATATTCCCATGTGTGAAACACAGCAAATAATGTGTGCTTATATTGTTCATTATATGCAAAAATAACATAGAAACATGTATATATGCATACATATGACACATGAATATATATATATGTAATATATATATAATTCTTTAAGTAATACTTCTTTATTCTATTGCATGATTAGAGGATATAAAGAAAAACAATCTTACAACAAAACAACATGCAAAAAGTATCAATTAATTATATGACAAATGGTGAATATGTTATGCAAATTGTATTTGGTAAGTATATATGTGAATAAATGCTTTTGACAGAGACAGTTAAGCAAGAATAAATTCATAAAGACTACAAAATTTTGCTTGAAAATTTTGAACGGATAAAAAATAAAACTGTTCTATCAGGAATTAAATAAAATTGGACCTAGAGCACATACAGGGCATATAGTACAATATTTTTGCACAGAGACAACAACAGACCAGCCTTGGTTCCCATATGGTAACCCAAGTCTGCCAGGAATGACACCAAATGCAGATCAAGAGTTAATCCTGATACCATAGGGTGCAGCCCCAGAAACAAAATTTAATACGTTAAAAATTATATTAGATATAATGATTCAAAATTTCATACTTAAAATATAAAATTCTTATCTTCATGATATAGTGATGTTAAGATAAGTAATTTTGTAATGGCTTAATGGAGAGTTGCTATATTTAATAAATGAGAACTTAAGGAAATATATACATACCTATATATTTGTATGTATATTTACATATATGTGTTAATTTTGATGTATCATCTATAGTGTGTGCACAAAATTGAAGTATATTTATTAGAATTAAATTATCTATTCAACAAGTTGTTTCAGTAAAAGTTGAAAGATTAATATGTTCTGGAGTGAAAGCAGAATATATAACAGGATATTTCATATATCTATGAACGATATTTCTGTATCCACAAATGCTTTATTCCACTGATACTCAGAGGATCAATCCACAAGGCAATGGATAGTAAAATAGATTTGTATCTACAGTAATCAGGTTGGAAGACGATGGATTCTCTTAGTATTCTCCTGCCTCAGGAACATTAGAGGCAGTTTATGTGGAAAAATAATGAAGCCACATGTTTCCACAAAGGAGCAGAATGCACACTGCTGGACAACAATACCTCAGAAGACTACCCCTGGAGTAGTCTTCTGAGGTATTTGAAAATAAACGAAAATCTAAGATAAAAGTTTGTGTGTTATCTCACTTATTGTTGAGGAAAGAAAAAGATAAAGTTCTTTTCCTATCTACGATTCCTTTTTCAAGCCTGTGGGAAAGCTCTGTCTTGGACAGATGCTTTTGCTTAAAGACGTCACTATGGATTCATACAATAGTAAGATTTACAGAATATCTTGATTTGGTTTTCAGAGCACAGATATGTTATATATATATATATATATATATATATATATATATATATATATATAATATACATGCATATGTGTCCGTCTATTTGTGTATATATATAGGCATATGTATCTATAGTCTATTAATTTGTTTGCTGAAATTTTACATAAGGCATTTTAAATTAATATCTTAATTTAAGAGCTTAAACATTACCATAAGTCTCTGACTTTAGCATCTATATTTTGGGTAGTTTGTGTTTTATTGAGGTTTTCAAATTGGGACATAAGTTTACAATTTTCTGAAGTACTACCCCTTGCTTGTTTAATATACTTCAAACTGTAACTTATAAAGATGCTTCATTGTCCATTGTTGGGACTATCATGTCATTTCAAGTCATTTATTTTTATGAATTTTCATCATTTCAGTTATTTCAGTCAAGAGCTATTTAACATGTTTCCAAATTTCATAATGCAATAAAATAATATTTCTTTCTGTATATATGCAAAGAATAGATTTTCTCAGAAATTTCTTAGAAATGTTTTGAAGGAACATTCTTCAGGAATATTTTTCTTCAGAATGTTTTGAATAAATTTCTTCAGAATATTTTGGAGGTTTATATATTCTGGTGGTGTCAGAGAGAGAGGACATTTCAGTTCCAATTAAAAAATATGCTTTATTTATTTTCTGCAGATAATTCGATTGAAATAAGGTTTAAAATTAGGTTCCAAAGTCTTGGAAACGTAAACCCTAGCTCTATCCAAAATATTACTACAATTATATACATCATCAGTCTTCATTAAGTCTAATAAAGTCTTGAATTCACAATCTTAAATTTTATTTATGAGTAATACTGATTTTAAGCATGCCATGCCTTTTTTCTGTATCACTGTCTTCCCGTTCATCATGGATTTGCTCTAGCGGGCACCAGTAACCTCTCCATATGTCCTGTCTCACGCAAGTAGAGCCCAAAGGCACCTGCCTACCCAGGTAACATAAAGAGCCTCAAAATCATTCCATCAGGTCATGGGAATGAGGTCTATAATTGTTACTGGTATTTGGCATATCAAATACAGACGGGGAGCTTGCCAGGCTTTTGCTGTGTGGGTAGCATACCTTGTAGCCATCTCTAAATCCAGCATTTATTGATGAACCGCATGGCTGCAATAGGCTGGTCTGCTGGGTGGAGTTCTGACGAGGGGGAAGACAGGTTGTGGAAAAATGGAGGCCCTCATGGAGTGAGGGGGTGCATTCATCTGGCTTGTTGCGGGCTCTGCTGGGGTGGCGGGCACAGGGCTAGAACTCCACCATCCTTTATGCGGGTGCCTTGTGAGCGGCTAGGCACAGGGAGAGCCAGAAGCAGCTCTGCTCATGTCTGTGAGTCTCATGCCTTTCTAACGTATTACAATTACTATTTTAATCATACTGAAAATATTTAATAAAGATGTTTGATTAAAAGAATCTTGAAAATATACTCAAAGTAACCAATCATGTTTAATTACAAACAAGATATTTTGATATGTATATATGTATATGGGCAAATATATATATATCTGTATGGGTATATATATGTATGGATATATATGTATATATATGTATTCAAGTTTGGTGATCAGTAATTTAACCCTTGTTCCATATTATTTTTACTTTTTAAATTTCATTTTTTGCGAAGTTGGGTCTACTCAACATGTCTACTTGAAGTTCTCGGAGCAAAATGAATTAACCAGTCATATGTCAAATCATATTTATTTCTTACTAAAAAAGCAGAATGTTGAGGAATTTTTTAATGGAGCTATTTAATTATCCATATCGGTGTTGGTATTAAATTGTTACAGAGAAGAAAATATTCTAATAATGATATATAGCATCAGTGTTCCATCTGGAAAAAAGTGTAAAAAAATTTATATAGGGTATTCATCCCAGTGTTTTCTTGCCTGCCCTTGAGCTATTTTTGACATCCTTTACATCTTCTCTATCTGCCTGAATGCTTTCTGCTATTCATATTCAAGATCACTGATTCTGTCATGGGCTGCTGTCTTTCTACTGTTGAGGGGGATCCATTGAGTTTATCATATCACCTACGGAGCTTTTAAGTAATGACACTTTTATTTGCGGATTTCTTATTTCTGCTCTCATTTCCTCCTGTATTTTCTTGGATTTATCTGTTCCACAGCTTCTTTCAAAGTTCTCTTGTCTTTTATTGGATGCCTATTCCACTGTTTCTTTTGAGTTCATTTGAACATCCTCAACATGACATCTCTGAATTCTTTATCAGATAGATATGTATGTGGGTCTGCCTTAGTTAAAGCTTCAGGACTCTTTTCTTTATCCATTTCTTGTGATGGGGTCTGTGTTGTTTCTCCATGTTACTATGTTAGTCTGGGAGAATGTCCCCACCTATGATTCTATCTCTCAGAAATGTACATGGATTTTCTTGTCTAGATGCTTTATCAGGGCACTTGAGTCATAATAGGGGGCTTTATTTTGCTGTTGTTTACACTGTCCAGAAAGCCCTTAGAATATTGTGCAGTTACTGAAGTAGTGTGACAGTGAATAGGGAGTAGATTATAAATAGTGGGATCATGGAAGAAAATATATTTCAAACATAATAATAAATGTGTAATGTTTCATTATTTTGTGAATGCACACATAGGTCTCGGAATATTAAACATATTTTACAGCTAATATACTTAAAGAAAAAATTATGTCAGTATAACTGAAGGCTTTTAAATTCTAAACTATTTTTAACGTTTCAAACATTAGATGTAATGACAATTTAGGGGGAACTTTACTGTTTGCATATATATTATTTAGGATAGATTACAGCAGGGTAATGATTAACTATCATATTTGTTCTTAAAGTTTGTAATCTTTAATAATATTTTTACAGTTAATGATAGCATTATTATTATTTGTAATTAGAGTCAATGATACTATTTTGATGATTCTGATTGAGGTGATAGTTTTACAATTAAAAATGGTCATCTATGGGCCAAAGCATAGCACAGTGGGTAGAGAGTTTGTATTGCTACTTGTAATGACCTGGTTTCTATCCCTGGCATTTCATTGGCCTCCCAAGCACCTCCAGGGTAATTTCTGAGTAGAACTGGAGTAATCCCTGAGCATTGCTGGGTATGACCCACAAAAAATTAAAAAAATGGTTATCTAGTAAGGTAGAAGAAAGACATTCAGAAACAGTTTATTTTCCTATGGTAATTACCCTAGAAGATCCATGTTTTTTCGCATGTGTTTTTAAGAGAGACACCTTGCAACAGTTTCTCAGGTTTGATTATTCATGTTATTATGGAATGAGTTGAGAAGATATTCCCAGAGTACTTATATAGGATTTTCCCTAGAGTAAGTTGACCCATTAACACAAATTTTCCTGGGGTTCCAGACCAGATGTCACGATTTGTTTCACCAATGACTTTGCTATAAGTTTTTCACTTTGACAAGTTTGGATGGTGGTGACACATTGCTGATATTTGAAATAATTGCCCTCAGGTGCCAGCTGTTAATAATTGAAAATTATTTCCTTAAAAACTCTTTTATTACTTTTTTGCATGATAAAATTATTATTATTTATAAAATTTACTTCATTCACTTACAGACAAAATTATGTTTTCTGTATTGCATTGTATACTAGAGAGAGAGAAATTTCATTTTATCCCCTGATAAAGACAAAGCAAAAATCTAGAGAGGATAATTAGAAATTATTAAAAGCACTTTCAGTTAAACTTTAGTGACATTTTTTGAGGAAAATTACCTGCTTTTTATAAAGAATATTTTAAGATATAATCTGATGAAGAGTAGCTAGCAAAGCTTACAACATAAAGTTTTGGATTTCACAATATATACTGAAAATTCAAAGGGAAAAACTCACGTTATCCATAATAACAAATTCATGCCTGTAATGAATTCAATGTTTTAATTATTTCTATTGGAATTTGTTTTTACCATTTCAAAATTAGATAAGCATGAAAATGTGTTACTACTTAAAACAAACTTACTTCTGACTCACTTCTCAGAAAATTTTATCCCTTAATACATTTAATAATTAGAAAACATTTGAGTTATAACTGTTGTTGTAACTTAGTAATATCTAGGAACAGCAGTATAAGATCCCAAGATAAATGAGAATAGTTTTATATCACTGGGAAGTGATATACGTGGAGGATTATCTAGTAAAATGTTCATGCTCAAATAAAGAGGTGTGTGTATGTGTGTGTATCTGTGTTTGTGTGTCTGTGCTGATAGGGTAGAATAATTGCTTTAAAAACTTTACATTTTCTATAAGACTTATTGGTATAAATGCTATTTCAGATAGTCAAATATGGATAATATATTTAATAAAATGGAAGAACTCAATGAATTTTATTTGCAGAGTTCTGCTGTTATTTCCATGGGGAATAGGGTTATATATTGTGAGAAGTTGAGTGAGAATTGGAGGGGGAGGGGTGGGCAAACGCTGAGGAAAAACAGGAAGTCCATTTCTTTTTTTTAATTTTATTTATTTATTTTTTATTTTTTTTATTATTTTATTACACCGCCATGTGATATACAATTACAAAGATATTCATGTTTGGGCTTCGTCATACAGTGTTCCAGCACCATCCCTCCACCGGTGCCCATTTCCCACCACCAATGTCCCCCCACCTCCCTCCCTAGCCTGCCTCTATGGCAAGTTCTTTATCTCTTCTCTCTCTCTCTTTTCTCTCTTCTCTTACACATTGTGGATTGCAATACATACATTTAGAGATCATCATGTATATCTTTTTTTCTATATTCAGTGCTCAGTTCTAGGCTGGTATTATCACTTTTGACAAATATTAGCACACTGTTCCTTCTCTGTCTTACCTAACCACTGGATTCCCACATGTTTGTGGTGGATTCCACCTTCTTTTTTTTTAATTGAAAGATGCTCATGTAGAGCTTTTGGTTCTACAGTGTTCCAACTACGCACCCTCCTCCCAAACCCATCACCCATCACCAATGTCCCCACCTCCCTCCCCTCCCGCACCCTCAACCACTTGGCAGGTTCTGTATATCATCTCTTTCCTCTTCATATCTCCTTCCCAACAAACTTTCCTGCTCTTACGTGGAATAGCAGCGATTAAAAGACATTACTGTTTCACTTTATTTGAGGACGACCAGCACTCCATCTGACGACTTCCCAGTGATTCCGCCTCTTGGGAGCCGCCTACCTGGGCTCGAACTGGCTTTGCTCTGTTGATCTGGTCGTGAGGCAGTTTCGCGGCATCGGACAGCAAAAATGGTGGCTAGTGTGATGGGCGGAGTCTCATCCGGCTGCTTCTGGGGACCCGAGGCGACGGGCCCACTCCCCCAAAACCCATCTGCCCTCCTCGGGGTTCCATGGTCAGCTAGGGCCGGCGCGAGCTGGCGCCAGCCTCCCCAGCCGTCCTGTGAGGCCCTGTATGCGCACCGTAGGCAGCTCCTTGGCAGGGCCACCAGGCTCGACAAGATGGAGGGGGAAGGGGACCACGCCTCCATCTGATCAGGGAAGTCCATTTTTATTGTTTTGTTCAGTGTTTCCTCTTACACTTCGCATTCAAATAAAAAACACACAGCAGAAGTTCTAGAATTGTATCTTTCATATAACGTTATATGCATAGTCTGAGAAAAGATGAGCCATGATATAAAATGTATTTAATTTGCTTAAATGACATTAATAGCATGTTTGCAAATCATTTGGATATATTGAATGAGGTTTAGTTTATTGCAGTAGTGTTTAACTGAATCAAGCAAACTATGGGGAAATCTATTTTGGTGGCACTCTTTGGTGGCACTCCTGGTAGTGTTCAGGGGCTTGCTCCTGCTCTATGTCTAGGGATCATTTCAGGTGGAATAATAAAACTTATTAGAAAAATTAATTCCTAGAATACCTGGGAAATTTGTTCTTCTCTTCAATGTAAGCAAGTCACAGCAAGCCAGGCAACGCCCCACTCCATGAGGAACCTCCATTTCCAACTTGGACTTCCCCTCATCAGAACTCCACCCAGCAGACTATCCTATCACAGCCCGGATCATCAATAAATGCTGGATTTAGATGACTACAAGAGTATGCTACCCACATGGCAGAGCCTGCTGGCAAGCTACCCGTGGGTATTTGATATGCCAGATACCAGTAACAATTAAGGACCTCTCGCAATGACCTGATGGAATAGATTGAGGCACTATATTCTCTGGAGCAGCAGGTGCCCTTGGAGGCTCTACTTGCATGAGACAGGTCAT
>JAJIBD010033134.1:0-91748 GCA_021461705.1 Cryptotis parvus | reverse complement strand
AAAAAAAAAAACTTTCTGTAAAACTTTTAAAAGCAAGTTTCAAAATCTTGCTAGTTTTTAATGTTGACCTGATACTTATTGCAAGGTGTTGTCCTAAATGACTATTTTTGCCATGCTATTTATCATTTATTTAGTAAAAACATCCAAGATGCATTTAGTACTTTTTTTTTTAAATTTTTTATTATACCACCGTGAGACATACAATTACAAAGGTGTTCATAATTGGTTCTTGGTAATACAGTATTCCAGCACCCATCCCTCCACCAGTGCCCCATTTCCACCACCAATGTACCCCACCCTCCCGCCACCCCCAGGCTGCCTCAATAGCAGGTACCCCAGTTTTTCTCTCTTCTCTCTCTCTCTCTCTGTCTCTGCATCTCTCTCCCTCTTCTTTTACACATTGTGGCTAGCCCTGCAGATATTTAGAGTTTATCACTTAAGTCTCTTTGTGTATATTCAATGGTGAGTTTTAATCTGCCATTACCATTTCCCACATTTAGTAAAACACTGGTATCTATTTATATCCTATTAATGAATGCAGTCATTCTATATCTGTCCTTTTCCTTCCTGACTAATTTCACTCCAGCATGATAGTCTCCATGTCCATCCATTTGCAGGTAAATTTCATAATTTCGTCTTTTCTGACAGCTGCATAGTATTCCATAGTGTAGATGAACCACAGTTTCTTTAGCCAGTCCTCTGTTCTCGGGCATTTAGGTTGTTTCCAGATTCTAGCTATAGTGAATAGCGCAGAGATGAATAAAGAAGTACAGATAGTGTTTCTGCTATGTGTTTTTTCGGTCTCTCAGGTATATTCCCAGGAGTGCTATTGCTGGATCAAATGGGAGCTCAATATCTAGTTTTTACGGAGGAATGCCCATATTGTTTTCCAAAAGGGCTGGACCAGTCGGCACTCCCACCAACAGTGGATGAGAGTCCCTTTTTTCCCCACATCCACGCCAGCACCGGTTGTTCTTGCTGTTTTGGATGTGTGCCAGTCTCTGTGGTGTGAGATGGTACCTCATTGTTGTTTTGATTTGCATCTCCCTGATGATTAAAGATGAAGAGCACTTTTCATATGCCTTTTGGCCATTCGAATTTCTTCTTTTTTTGGAAGCTTCTGTTCATTTCTTCTCCCCATTTTTTTGATGGGGTTGGCTGTTTTTTTCTTGTGAAGGGCTACCAGTGCCTGATATATCCTGGATATTAACCCCTTGTCAGATGGGTATTGGGTGAATATCCTTTCCCACTCTGTGGATTGTCTTTTGTATCTTGGTCACCGTTTCTTTTTTGAGGTGCAGAAGCTTTTCAATTTTATATAATCCCATTTGTTTTATCTTTGCTTCCATTTGCTTGGTCAGTGGTGTGTCGTCTTTAAAAGATACTTTTAGTTTTGATGTCGTAGAGCAGTTTCTCCTATGTTTTCTTCGATGTACCTTATAGATTCATGTCTGATGTTGAGATCTATAATCCATTTTGATCTGACTTTTGTGCATGGCGTTAGAAGGAGGTCTAAGTTCATTTTTTACACGTAGCTGCCCAGTTTTCCCAGCACCATTTGTTGAAGAGGCTTTCTTTGCTCCACTTAATATTTTTTGCTCCTTTATCGAAGATTAAGTGGTTGTATATTTGAGAGTGTGTTTCAGGATATTCAGTTCTATTCCATAGGTCTATGGGTCTGTCTCTATACCAATACCACACTGTCTTAATTACAACTGCTCTGTAGTAGAGCTTGAGGTTGGGGGAAAGTGATACCTCCCATCTTCTTTTTCCAAGGATTGCTTTAGCTATTCGTGGGGGTTTATTATTCCATACAAATTTCAGGAGTGTTTGTTCAATTTCTTTTGAAGAACATCATGGGTATCTTTATAGGGACCACATTGAATCTGTATAAAGCTCTAGGGAGTATTACCATTTTGATAATGTTAATCCTTCCAATCCATGAGCAGGGAATGTGTCTCCATTTCCTCAGGTCTTCTTTTATTTCCTGAAGTAGCGTTTTGTAGTTTTCTTTGTAGAGATCCTTTACATTCTTTGTCAAACTGATTCCTAGGTATTTGATTTTCTGCGGCGCAATTGTGAATGGGATAGTTTCTTTAATGTCCCTTTCTTCTCTTTCACTGTTTGCATATAGGAAGGCCATTGACTTTTGGGTATTGATTTTGTACCCTGCCACTCTTACTTAGGAATGTACTATTCCAACACCTGTACTCTATCAGTCATCTGGACCTGGGCTTTTGTGTTTGGGGAGAATTTTGATTACCGATTCCATCTCCTTGATGGAGATAGGTTTGCTGAGGTATTCCAAATCTTGCTTTTTGCAGAATTGGGAGGCTATAGGAATTCCGAATTTTGTCCATTTTTTCTAGGTTCTCTGATTCATGGCACATAGGCTCTCACTAGTAATCTCGTATCTTTTGAATTTCTGTGGTTTCTGCTGTGATGTCCCGATTTTAATTTCTGATTCTATTTATTTGGGTTCTCTCTTTTCCTTTTCTTACTAGTTTTGCAAGTGGTTTGTCAATCTTGTTTATTTTTTTCAAAGCAACAGCTTTTGGTTTCGAGTAATCTTCTGGTTGTTTTTTGACATTATATCTCATTGATTTCTGCTCAAATTTTATTATTTCTTTCTTTCTGCTTGGGTTGGGGCTCCTTTTTTGTTGATCACTCTCTAAATCTTAGAGATTTGTGAGGTTACACTGTTTTGATGGCCTTTTTCTTCCTTTCTGATATATGACGAAGAGCTATGAACTTGCCTTTTTTAACACTGCTTTTGCTGTATCCCCAAGTGTCTTGGTAATTCGTATCTTCAGTCTCCATTTGTTTCTTTCAGGAATCTTTGGTTCCTCTTTGATTTCTTTTATGACTTACTGGTTGTTCAGCAGTCAGCTGTTTGGTTTCCAGGTACTTGGTATTGGTCTCCCGTTTTGTGTACGATTAACTTTTTTTCAGTGCATCATGGTCTGAAAAAATAGTTGGCACAATTTCTATCTTCTTGATTTTATGGAGGTAAAGATTGGCTCAGCATGTGATCTATTTTGGAGTATGTTCCATGTGCACATGGGGAAGAAAGTGTATTCAGCTTTTTGGAGGGGAAAAATGCCCTGTATATGTCTACCAGCCCTCTCTTCTCCATCTCTTTCTTTTAGGGCCAGTATTTCCTTGGTAAGTTTCAATCTTGTTGATCTATCCAGGGTTGATAGAGCAGTGTTGAAGTCTCCAACTACAATTGTGTTGCTGTCAATGTCTTCTTGAAGTCTATTAGTAGTTGTTTTAGGTGTTTTGCTGCCCCTCATTGGGTACATATATGTTTAGTAGCGTGATTTCTACCTGATATATGCATCCCTTGAGCTATTAAAAAGTGACCTTCACTGTCCCTTCTGACCTTCTTCAGTCTGACGTCTATATTGTTGGATACCAGTATGGCTGCCCCAGCCTTTTGGATGGGTTGTTTGAGTGAGGATTGTTTTCCAGCCTTTTTTTTTGATCCTGTCTTTGCTCGATTGTTCAGGTGTGTTTCTTGAAGGCAGCAGAATGCCGGATTCAATTTTTTTTGACCATTTTGCCACTCTGTGTCTCTTAACTGGTGCATTTAGACCATTAACATTGAGAGAATTAATGTCATGGGATTTTGTGCCATCTTCCTGTATAGGTTAATTGTTCTTTTTGGGCTTGGGTTATGTCCAGTCTTATAGTAGATCTTTCAGTCCTTCTTTTAAAGGTTGGTTTTGATTTCCAAAAGTTCCTAGTTGTTGTTTATCAAAAATTGTATAACTGTCCTTCAAATCTGAGTGAGAGTTTGGCTGGATAAAGAATTCTTGCTGAGGCCTTCATTTCATTGGGTTTTCTTACTATATCCCACCACTGCCTTCGGGCTTGGAGGGTGTCTTCTGAGAAGTCTGCTGAAAGTCGAATGGATGCTCCTTTGTATCCGATTTCCTTCTTTGATTTGCTGCCTGAGAATTATTTCTCTGTCTAGGGCATCCATTACTTTGACTAGGATGTGTCTTGGGGTCTTTCTATTGGGGTCTCTTCTTGCTGCTGGTACGTGCAAGCTTCTTGGATCTGGATGCCTTCATCCTTTAACTCTGGGAACTTTTCAGCCAGGATGTTTTTAACTGTTTAATTTCCTTGGGGTTACTTTCCTGTCCCTCTGGGACGCCAATGATTCTTATGTTGTTCTGCCTGGCTTCATCCCATTGTTCTCTGTTCCGTTGCTGATCCATCTTCTGTTTTTTTTCCATCTTATGTAGTTCTCTGAGTGCTTTCTGCAGCTCATCTTCAGTCTCACTGATCCTCTCTTCTGCTGCTGTCATCCTACTATTTATAGCCCCTATTGTGTTTTTCCTTTCATCTACTGAGTTTTTAAGAGATAATATTACTATTTGCATTGTTCTCATTTCTGCTCTCATTTCCTCCCATAATTTATTGACTGCCCTTTCAGCTGCTTCGTTTATGTTCTCCTGTATTTTATTGGACATCTGCTCCATTTTTTTGTTGAACTCCTTAAACATCCTACCAATATCTTCTCTAAATTCATTGTCAGAGATAGATCATGCACATCGCATTCTTTTTGAGTCTTCAGATTTGATTCCTTCATCTGTACTTCCAACTGGGGATGTGCATTGATTCCGCATGGTATTGCGGTGTTCAGGGATAGATTCCTCTAGTGTACTGTTTCTTTTTTTTCTTGAGGGTATTACCTTCCCTTGGTGTTGAATTTCCTAGTTTTTGTATTAATAAGTGGCTGCGTGAGCGGCCGCCGCCTGGCCAGCCACACACCCCTGGGAGAATACCTGAGGTGGAGACAAGCCAGTGTGAGAGTTCAAAATATCCGTTTACTTCCGCTTCTACTCGGACTTCTGGGGGTTGTAGTTCCACCTTCTGCCAAGGCCTGGGGCTCTATCACGACCCCAGGCATCTGCTGGGCCAGCCGCACACCCCAGAGAGAATACCTGAGTCGGAAACAGGCCAGTGTGAGGAGTTCGTTTACCTCCTGCTTCCGCTCCGACTTCTGGGGGTTGTAGTTCCACCTTCTGCTGAGGCCTGGGGCTCTACCACGACCCCATGCACCCGCCAGGCCAGCTGCACACCCCCTGGGAGAATACCTGAGGCAGAGACATGCTGGTGTGAGAGTTCAAAATGTCCATTTACTTCCGCTTCTGCTTGGTTTTCTGGGGATTGTAGTTCCACCTTCTGCCGAGGCCTGGGGCTCTATCAGGACCTCAGGCACTCGCCAAGCCAGCCGCACACCCAAGGGAGAATCACATTTACTACTATTAAATAGATATTGATACGTTTACTAAAATCCACATTTTATTTAAATCTTTTTTTTCATGATGTTATGATATCATTTTAGGGTCATTTTGGCTCTGGCAATTTTCAAGACTAAAAACCTAAAGAACTATCACATCAACATTATTTAAGGGGCATTGCTCCAAAGATAATAATGAGTTATATGAGATCCTGAGTATGAATTTAATTTACTCTATGAGTTACAAGAAATTCAGAGCAATAGAACAAAGTATCTTAGCAATAGCGATATTTATTTTGGAAGCTCTTCTTCCTCCATGAAGAAATGTTCATCTTAGCAAAAGGTATTGTAAAAACAATTCTTCAGTCTCCATTTATCTAGTTGTACTAGTATGTATTCCACATTCTTTTTAATTGAAATTAAGTGCTATTCCTATTGGAATATTCTACCCCATAGAGAATATTCGGTACAATTTTTTGTTTTGATATTTTGCTTTCTCTCTGTGCCTTTTATTTCTGAGTTACAGTATAAAACATGAGAAAAATAATATAAGACATATTTCAGATTATCAAGTAATGAATATGGATTTGATCTTTGCTCTCTTAAAATGTAATGAAGCAGATACCATATCACTATCTTATCATTTATCATCAATTTCCTCGAGTGGGCTCCAGTAACAACTCCATATGTCCTGTCACATGCCAATAGAGCCCAAGGGCATTTGCTCACCCGGGGAACATAAAGAGCCTCAAACCATTATATTAGATCATGGGAATTACCTAGCATTATTGTTACTGGTATTTGGCATATCAAATGCGACACAGGCAGCTTGCCAGGCTTGCCGTGTGGGTGGCATACTCTTATAGTCATCTCTAAATACAGCATTTATTGATGAACCATGCAGCCGCTTGTGGCCGCATGAGCTGGGCTGTATTAGCCTCATCTGCTGGATGGAGTTTTGATGAGAAGGGAGGTCCAGATGTGGAAAATGGTGGCCCTCATAGAGTGGGGGGTTTGTCTGGCTTGTTGCGAGGCTCTGCTCGGGTGGCAGGCCAGGGCTATAACCAGCCATCTCTTGCAGGTGCCTCGTGAGCGTCTGGGCACAGGGAGAGGCTGGTAGTAGCTCTGCCCCCATGTCTGTGAATCTCTGGATCAGCATACCTGGGCCGGATAGAAAAAAAAAAAAACTACTGCAGTGTGGATGTCGATGACCAGGCTGTGATAGGCTCGTCTGCTGGAATGACTTCTGGGCCAGATTGAAAAAAAAACTGCCGCAGGGTGGGTGTCAATAGGCTGTGATAGGCTCGTCTGCTAGATGGAGTTCTGACGAGAGGGAGGTCCGGATGTGGAAAATGGCGGCCCTCATGGAGTGGGGGTTGTCTGGTTTGTTGTGAGTCTCTGCTGGGCTGTGGGCCAGGGCTGAAACCCATCATCCCCTCCCGGGTGCCTCATGAGCGGCTGGGCACATGGAGAGCTGGTAGCAGCTCTGCCCCATGTCTGTGAATCTCTGGATCAGCATACCTGGGCCGGATTGAAAAAAAACTGCTGCAGGGTGGGTGTCAATGATCTGGCTGTTCTTATTTAGTCCTATGTGTTTTCCCTTTTTAATAAAATTATTTATGTAACTATAAGGTACACACATTTTGAATTTTTTTTCTCAGTATGTACAGTGTTTTCTAATGAAATTTAATGCAGAAAATGAAGGCAGATGTTAGTAGCACATTAGAATGCTGGACACTCTTCTTTGCTGGCTTCTTTTTCATCAGTTCTTCTTACATCAGCAGCATAAACATGCATATTTTCAGATTAAACATTTTTTTTCTTGGATCAGAAGGGCAAAAAATCGAAACACACTGTACTTGTTCACTAATAATTTGACAATGTAGAAACTTGTTCTACAATTAGATAAAAGCATATATGTGCATGATTGGCAAAACATAAATAATACAATCATTTTTCTCTTGAAATAGTGAGTTCTTCACTAGAATCTTCTAAACTGTGGGGGTACTGACATACTAATAGGCTAATAGGAAAGTTTGCCAGACTATCATATGAAAACAAATTTTTCATTTAAAAATGATAAGTTATATTGCATGGATAAATAAAATTTCTTTTTTATTTTTTGGCCCACAAAAACTCTTGCACCTCACCACCAATATAGTGTCAAAACCATCATTGTGCCAGTACACATCTTTAGCCATTGCTTCATTTCACCATCCATCTGTCTCCCCATAATTGATAATCTGAGTTTGTAATCTAGGGTCAAGTGTTCTGACGTGTAGATATTGCCTCTACCATATTATTCTCTTTCTATATGAATACAAGTGAAACTTTTCCACTATTTGTTCTGAATTATATAATTTAACATAACATAATATGCTCATGTTCTGTCCATATTGTAGTTAATAAATGACAAGAATGCACCTTATTTTGTTTCTTTTTATTTGGGGTGAGGTCATATTCTGCGATGATCAGGGGTTACTCCTGGCTCAGTATTTGGCAATTACTCCTGGTTGTGCTTGGGAGACCATATGGGATGATGGGGGATTGAACCATGTGGGACCACATGCAAGACAATGCCCTACCAGCTATACAATTGCTCCAAACACAACTGAAACTTATCTAACAGTTACATTATACTCCAGTGATTTTTTAAAATCAACTTATAGTGTTTTACCATTGCTTTACATTGCCTTGCCATTTGGTGACTATTCTTCAGAATTCTATGAAAATCTCACTCTATCCAAAATCAAAGTTCTAGTGACATCACAGTATTAAAATGGCTATCTCTTCCACACTTCTTATCTTTTCCTCTACTAACCACCCTATTTTTTCCACACAATAAAGATATTTCTTATGCTTAATACATCTGTTTGCTTTGGTTACTTTGTGTCAAACTGCGGGAAACTCTGGGGCACCCCACACAAAATCCAGGAGCAGGGTCATGGATCCCCTTCTGTCCCAGGGGATTGTCAGCTGGCAGACGGAGAAAGAAACAAGAATCCGGGGAAGTTTCAAAATGATTTACTTAACACAGGTTCTGGAATAGAAATCAGCAGCAGGAAAATCCCCAAACTTAAGGTTCCCTGCTGGGCCGGGCCACGAGTAAGCCAAAATGGCTGCCACCATGTGTTAAGACCCCACAGAGAGGAAGAGGCAAGAAGGGAAGTGCCAGCAGAAAAGGGAAGAAAGAAAGAGAGCCCCAGAAAGAAAGCAGGTTGGTTTTATATCCCTGCAGCATGGAACACCTACTCCAAAGGAGAGCAGTTTGGGTCAAAGCCCCCAGGTAATTTCTCCCAGTACCTCACCTACACCTTTTGTGATATTAATGTTGCCAAGCCAAAATCTGCCTTGGAAATGCCCCCTGCATGGTAGAGTGAAGGAGTTTCTGATGTGAACTGTATCTCAAAATACAAAGGCATGCTTCTGTGCCAAAGAATATTCTGTGGACAGCTAAATATTTCTCCAAGGCAAAAAAAAGTCTCACTTTTTACTTCTTGGTTGTTCTGTATATTGGCCTTTGAGTTCACAGAGAGCCATGCTTGCATGCTTGGAGGCAAACGGCATTTCTCTCTGGTCTAATTCCTTAGTGATCCAACATGGCCAGGCAAATATACCAGCAAAATCTAGCTAGTCCCACGATGATTGTGGCAGCATGAGAGAACAGTTATATTAGCTAGTATAGAATACATAGTCAGATGAACTGCCACAGCCACATTCAAATTGTTCTCCTCCTATCTACAAAGTGACCTGCAGGAGGCAACTCCAGGCCAGATGCAGAGGTTCTGTGTAGCAGTGTACTGCAACATCAAACTACATGATTATTTCAAACTACCTGATCTTTATGTGTAAGAGAAGGGGAAGATAGAAAGAGAGAGAGAGAGAGAGAGAGAGAGAGAGAGAGAGAGAGAGAGAGGGAGAAGAGATAAAGAATCTGCCATAGAGGCAGGCTAGGGGAGGAGGGAGGGAATTGGGGACATTGGTGGTGGGAAATGGGCACTGGTGGAGGGATGGGTGCTGGAGCACTGTATGACCAAAACCCAAACATGAACATCTTTATATATCTCACAGTGGCATAATAAAATATACTTTTAAAAAGAGAAAAAAAATACATGAAGGAGCTAAAAATGTTAATGTAAACCTTCTTAAAATCCCAGAAAAGCGTGTTTTCTACTAAGGTTAGTTTAGAAATATTAAAAGAAATATTCAGAACAAAACAAAAACATAGAGCAGATACCCCCTGTTAAACAAATATAGATCTTTCTGTTTGTTTTTTAAATATTAGAAAGCAAATGGCAGAGACTGGCAAGCTGCCCATGTCATATTTGATATGCCAAAACCCAGTAACAATTATAGACCTCATTCCCATGACCTGAAGGAATGGTCTGAGGATGTTCATGTTTCTGTAGTGAGCAGATGCCCTTGGGCTACACTAGCACTTGACAGGACATATGGAGAAGTTACTGGTGCCCGCTCGAGCAAATCTATTAACAACAGTGAGACAAGTGATACAAGTGATACCTGATATTTTCTCTTCTCAAGTTCTATGCATACTCTCTTTATTCTTTTGGGGTTACACTCCACAATGGTCTTGAGTTACTCTTGGCTCTGCACTGAGGTATTACTCTTGTCGATGCTCAGGGACTATATGGGATGCTGGTGATAGAACCTGGGTCAGCTGCATGCAAGGAAAATGCCCTATGGGCTGTGCTATTGTACAGACCCCCTATGGATACTATTTTTAAGACCAAATTTTACATTTTTAATAGCCAGATATTATGACATTGAGCATATACAACACAGCTTATTTACCTCATTATTCAAAAAATATTATTTAGGTGATTTCTGTTTAGGATATTGTTGAAATGTTCTTATGGACTTAGAATTGCAAACATGCTTTATAATTATTTCCTATTTTATTATTTATAGTATATTTATGGGATTTTATACCATAAAATATGGTACAATCTTTGCAGAATGCCAGTATACATTCTCAATGCCATTGACTAGCTTCTTTTTTTCCACATCCTTTTATTTCTTGGGCTTTTCTTACAAAAAATATTATCCCAAGTATTGGATAATGTATCATTTTACTTTTGATGTTAATGTTTCTAATAACAGTAAACTTGACCATGTTTTATAATGCGAGGTGCCGTCTATACACTGTATTTGGAAAGGGTTTCTTCTGTTTTTTTTTTTGCATTTTTTTAATTTTAGTTTTTTTTTTGTTCTAGAACTGCATGAGTTGTTACTTATTTTGGATAGAGGTGTTGTAGGTGTGGCTGCGGTGCCCAGCTTCATTGGCAGGTGGCAGACAGGAGACATGCTTGTCTACACCCAGGGCTCTGTCCTATGGGCCCTGGATTGTTGATGGTCTGATAGAAAAATCTGGGTCCCCTGGGACAGCCCAGAGTCACAGCAGGGCCTGACAAACTACTCATGGTGTATTCAATATACCAAAAACAGTAACAATGGACCTCATTCCAGCTAATGGAGATATTACTGGTGCCTGCTCAAACAAATCAGTAACAAGCGACAAGTGACAAGTGTCCCCATTGTTATTTGTAATAACTGAAATTAGAGTTTCTCATTTAGCAAAGATTGAGTTTTATACTAGCTTAATTATTTTGTAAATGTTCTAACTTTGTACAGTCCTATACGTTTTTGTTTATGTCTCCATTACTATTGTGGTTGAGTCTCTAACCTTATACTGCAGTATAGATTCAGGAATATAACATTATTTACACTTAGGTCCCACAAATTTTTACTTTTTACATATGTTAATATAGAGATCCAATTTTATGCATGGTTACGAGTATACACCTTTCTCTCTCTCTCTGTGTATGTGTGTGTGTACTGAGGGGTTTATACTAACATACAGTTCCGTACTAACATTTGCTGGAATCTATTTTCTCCATTACTTGATCTGATTGCCTTTGTAAAGCATTTGATTTTTGTGTATGTATATCTATATATACATAAAGAACACACTTCTGTGTCCATTTATTCTATTATATACCAATGCATTAATCTGTTTTATTTTTTTGTTGTAATATGATAACATTTTGATTATTATTGCTTTTTAATAAAATTAAAATATAGAAATATGTTGTCTCTATTTTGCTTTTATTACATGATTATACTATTTCTGGTATTTTGTCTTTTCATACTGTGCTTCTAAGAGATGTGGGCATAACATTATTTTAAATTATATTTGTTGGGAGCCGGAGCGAAAGTCCAGTGGGTAGGGCTTATGCAGGCCCCGGTTCAATCCCCAGTATCCCATATGGTCCCCCGAGCACCGCCAGGAGTAATTCCTGAGTGCAGAGCCAGTAGTAACCCCTGAGCATTGCCGGATGTGACAAAAAAAAAAAGAAAGAAAGAAAATAAAGTACAATTGTTTTGTGCTGGAGATTCAGGGCTTTATGCCTTGCATTCAGTTGACCTAGTTTAAAAATAAGTAACTATATCGATCCCAAATCCCATTAGAAGTGGTCCCTGAGCACAGAATCAGCAGTAAGCCCTGAACACTGATGGGTGCATCCCCCAAATACATTAATAGAAAATACAAAATATGTCTTTTTATTTGAAGTTTATTCTTGATAAAAATTTGCTATTTTTTTAAATATAAAGTTAGTAGGATCCAAAAATACAAGTATATGGTTTGTTTTCTATTATTTCTAATACTAAATCCAAAAAATAAAAACTATATATTCTTCCTTATTCAAAACATTTGAAAGTGCTGTAAACTTTATGCTTTTTGAAAAATAGGTGGATACTAAATTTTATTTTTATTTTACTAGTAATTTTAACTAAAATATTATGCATTATTACTTGCATTGATTGGTTATTATAAATTCAAGGTTTTTATCTTTTTTTGCAATAATACATGTTGAATTTAACAAAACAAATATAAACAGCTTCGAAACAATTTTGGAGCAAACATCCATTCAGACAATGACATATAAATAACCAGAATAGTGCTCCATTTGTCTGTGACTACTGATATATGCAACTCTTATTTAAGTCAACATGGAAGGAGAGAAAAAAGTTCATTTACAACATTATAAAGGTGTATCTTTCCCTGCTGTTTTGGGGAAAGTTGCTCCTGACATACCAAGGAATAAGAATCTAATAATATTTTCATTGGTATTTAAATATGTATATTTTATATCTATCCATATCTTAATTTTCAATTTATTGACAAACTGTACATGTCATAAAATATTCACTGTTTTAAATTATTTTAAATTATTAATTTAATCTAGTGTATGTGATATTTTCCTTTTTAAGGAAGCTCTTTAATTGTTTAAAAGACAATTTTATAAAATTATTAGAAATGTAAAATAAAACTCAAATGGAACAAATGAAAATCAGCACTGTTTCTTCATGGAGCAAGGCTACAAGAATCCTCTTTATTTTCATTTTGAAGCTATAAGCTACACTTTATCATTGCATATGTGCTGTTATTTAATGAAAACAAATATTCCCATGTGTGAAACACAGCAAATAATGTGTGCTTATATTGTTCATTATATGCAAAAATAACATAGAAACATGTATATATGCATACATATGCACACATGAATATATATATATGTAATATATATATAATTCTTTAAGTAATACTTCTTTATTCTATTGCATGATTAGAGGATATAAAGAAAAACAATCTTACAACAAAACAACATGCAAAAAGTATCAATTAATTATATGACAAATGGTGAATATGTTATGCAAATTGTATTTGGTAAGTATATATGTGAATAAATGCTTTTGACAGAGACAGTTAAGCAAGAATAAATTCATAAAGACTACAAAATTTTGCTTGAAAATTTTGAACGGATAAAAAATAAAACTGTTCTATCAGGAATTAAATAAAATTGGACCTAGAGCACATACAGGGCATATAGTACAATATTTCTTGCACAGAGACAACAACAGACCAGCCTTGGTTCCCATATGGTAACCCAAGTCTGCCAGGAATGACACCAAATGCAGATCAAGAGTTAATCCTGATACCATAGGGTGCAGCCCCAGAAACAAAATTTAATACGTTAAAAATTATATTAGATATAATGATTCAAAATTTCATACTTAAAATATAAAATTCTTATCTTCATGATATAGTGATGTTAAGATAAGTAATTTTGTAATGGCTTAATGGAAAGTTGCTATATTTAATAAATGAGAACTTAAGGAAATATATACATACCTATATATTTGTATGTATATTTACATATATGTGTTAATTTTGATGTATCATCTATAGTGTGTGCACAAAATTGAAGTATATTTATTAGAATTAAATTATCTATTCAACAAGTTGTTTCAGTAAAAGTTGAAAGATTAATATGTTCTGGAGTGAAAGCAGAATATATAACAGGATATTTCATATATCTATGAACGATATTTCTGTATCCACAAATGCTTTATTCCACTGATACTCAGAGGATCAATCCACAAGGCAATGGATAGTAAAATAGATTTGTATCTACAGTAATCAGGTTGGAAGACGATGGATTCTCTTAAAGTATTCTCCTGCCTCAGGAACATTAGAGGCAGTTTATGTGGTAAAATAATGAAGCCACATGTTTCACAAAGGGCAGAATGCACACTGCTGGACAACAATACCTCAGAAGACTACCCTGTGGAGTAGTCTTCTGAGGTATTTGAAAATAAACGAAAATCTAAGATAAAAGTTTGTGTGTTATCTCACTTATTGTTGAGGAAAGAAAAAGATAAAGTTCTTTTCCTATCTACGATTCCTTTCCAAGCCTGTGGGAAAGCTCTGTCTTGGACAGATGCTTTTTGCTTAAAGACGTCACTATGGGATTCATACAATAGTAGAGATTTACAGAATATCTTGATTTGGTTTTCAGAGCACAGATATGTTATATATATATATATATATATATATATATATATATATATATATAATATACATGCATATGTGTCCGTCTATTTGTGTATATATATAGGCATATGTATCTATAGTCTATTAATTTGTTTGCTGAAATTTTACATAAGGCATTTTAAATTAATATCTTAATTTAAGAGCTTAAACATTACCATAAGTCTCTGACTTTAGCATCTATATTTTGGGTAGTTTGTGTTTTATTGAGGTTTTCAAATTGACATAAGTTGCACAATTTTCTGAAGTACTACCTCCCTTGCTTGTTTAATATACTTCAAACTGTAACTTATAAAGATGCTTCATTGTCCATTGTTGGGACTATCAAGTCATTTCAAGTCATTTATTTTTATGAATTTTCATCATTTCAGTTATTTCAGTCAAGAGCTATTTAACATGTTTCCAAATTTCATAATGTAATAAAATAATATTTCTTTCTGTATATATGCAAAGAATAGATTTTCTTCAGAAATTTCTTCAGAAATGTTTTGAAGAACATTCTTCAGAATATTTTCTTCAGAATGTTTTGAATAAATTTCTTCAGAATATTTTGGAGGTTTATATATTCTGGTGGTGTCAGAGAGAGAGGACATTTCAGTTCCAATTAAAAAATATGCTTTATTTATTTTCTGCAGATAACGATTGAAATAAGGTTTAAAATTAGGTTCCAAAGTCTTGGAAAACGCAAACCCTAGCTCATCCAAAATATTACTACAATTATATACATCATCAGTCTTTCATTAAGTCTAATAAAGTCTTGAATTCACAACTTAAATTTTTTATTGATGAGTAATACTAATTTTAAGCATATGCCTTTTTCTGTATCACTGTCTTCCCGTTCATCATGGATTTGCTCTAGCGGGCACCAGTAACCTCTCCATATGTCCTGTCTCACGCAAGTAGAGCCCAAGGGCACCTGCTTACTCCAGGAACATAAAGAGCCTCAAATCATTCCATCAGGTCATGGGAATGAGGTCTATAATTGTTACTGGTATTTGGCATATCAAATACGACGGGTAGCTTGCCAGGCTTTGCTGTGTGGGTAGCATACTCTTGTAGCCATCTCTAAATCCAGCATTTATTGATGAACCGCATGGCTGCAATAGGCTGGTCTGCTGGGTGGAGTTCTGACGAGGGGGAAGACAGGTTGTGGAAAATGGAGGCCCTCATGGAGTGAGGGGGTCATCTGGCTTGTTGCAAGGCTCTGCTGGGGTGGCGGGCCAGGGCTAGAACCCACCATCCCTTGCGGGTGCCTTGTGAGCGGCTGGGCACAGGGAGAGCCAGAAGCAGCTCTGCCCCATGTCTGTGAGTCTCATGCCTTTCTAACGTATTACAATTACTATTTTAATCATACTGAAAAATATTTAATAAAGATGTTTGATTAAAAGAATCTTGAAAATATACTCAAAGTAACCAATCATGTTTAATTACAAACAAGATATTTTGATATGTATATATGTATATAGGCATATATATATATATCTGTATGGGTATATATATGTATGGATATATATGTATATATATGTATTCAAGTTTGGTGATCAGTAATTTAACCCTTGTTCCATATTATTTTTACTTTTTAAATTTCATTTTTGCGAGTTAGGTCTACTCAACATGTCTACTTTGAAGTTCTCAAGGCAAAATGAATTAACCAGTCATATGTCAAATCATATTTATTTCTTAACTAAAAAGCAGAATGTTGAGGAATTTTTTTAATGGAGCTATTTAATTATCCATATCGGTGTTGGTATTAAATTGTTACAGTGAAGAAAATATTCTAATAATGATATATAGCATCAGTGTTCCATCTGAAAAAAGTGTAAAATTTATATAGGGCATTCATCCCAGTGTTTTCTTGCCTGCCCTTGAGCTATTTTGACATCCTTTTACATCTTCTCTATCTGCCTGAATGCTTTCTGCTATTCATATTCAAGATCACTGATTCTGTCATGGGCTGCTGTCTTTCTACTGTTGAGGGCATCCATTGAGTTTATCATATCACCTACTGAGTTTTTAAGTAATGACACTTTTATTTGCGGATTTCTTATTTCTGCTCTCATTTCCTCCTGTATTTTCTTGGTTATCTGTTCCACAGCTTCTTTCAAGTTCTCTTGTCTTTTATTGGATGTCTATTCCACTGTTTCTTTGAGTTCATTGAACATCCTCAACATGACATCTCTGAATTCTTTATCAGATAGATTATGTATGTGGGTCTGCCTTGTTAAAGCTTCAGGACTCTTTTCTTTATCCATTTCTTGTGATGGGGTCTGTGTTGTTTCTCCATGTTACTATGTTAGTCTGGGAGTAATGTCCCCACCTATGATTCTATCTCTCAGAAATGTACATGGATTTTCTTGTCTAGATGCTTTATCAGGGCACTTGAGTCATAATAGGGGGCTTTATTTTTGCTGTTGTTTACACTGTCCAGAAAGCCCTTAGAATATTTTGTGCAGTTACTGCAAGTAGTGTGACAGTGAATAGGGAGTAGATTATAAATAGTGGGATCATGGAAGAAAATATATTTCAAACATAAATAATAAATGTGTAATGTTTCATTATTTTGTGAATGCACACATAGGTCTCGGAATATTAAACATATTTTACAGCTAATATACTTAAAGAAAAAAATTATGTCAGTATAACTGAAGGCTTTTAAATTCTAAACTATTTTTAACGTTTCAAACATTAGATGTAATGACAATTTAGAGAACTTTTTTACTGTTTGCATATATATTATTTAGGATAGATTACAGCAGGGTAATGATTAACTATCATATTTGTTCTTAAAGTTTGTAATCTTTAATAATATTTTTACAAGTTAATGATAGCATTATTATTATTTGTAATTAGAGTCAATGATGCTATTTTGATGATTCTGATTGAGGTGATAGTTTTATAATTAAAAATGGTCATCTATGGGCCATAGCATAGCACAGTGGGTAGAGAGTTTGTATTGCACTTGTATGACCTGGTTTCTATCCCTGGCATTTCATATGGCCTCCCAAGCACCTCCAGGAGTAATTTCTGAGTGCAGAACTGGAGTACCCCTGAGCATTGCTGGGTATGACCCACAAAAATTAAAAAAAAATGGTTATCTAGTAAGGTAGAAGAAAGACATTCAGAAACAGTTTATTTTCCTATGGTAATTACCCTGAAGATCCATGTTTTCACATGTGTACTCTTAAGAGAGACACCTTCAACAGTTTCTCAGGTTTGATTATTCATGTTATTATGGAATGAGTTGAGAAGATATTCCAGAGTACTATATAGGATTTTCCATAAGAGTTAGGACCCATTAACACAAATTTTCCCTGGGGTTCCAGACCAGATGTCACGATTTGTTTCCACCAATGACTTTTGCTATAAGCTTTTCACTTGACAAGTTTGGATGGTGGTGACACATTGCTGATATTTGAAATAATTGCCCCTGGTGCCAGCTGTTATAATTGAAAATTATTTCCTTAAAAACTCTTTTATTACTTTTTTGCATGATAAAATTATTATTATTTATAAAATTTACTTCATTCACTTACAGACAAAATTATGTTTTCTGTATTGCATTGTATACTAGAGAGAGAAAAATTTCATTTTATCCCTAATAAAGACAAAACAAAAGATCTAGAAAGGATAATTAGAAATTATTAAAAGCACTTTCAGTTAAACTTTAGTGACATTTATTGGGAAAAATTACCTGCTTTTATAAGGAATATTTTAATATATAATCTGATGAAGAGTAGCTAGCAAGCTTACAACATAAAGTTTTCGGATTTCACAATATATACTGAAAATTAAAGGGGAAAACTCACATTATCCATAATAACAAATTCATGCCTGTAATTAATTCAATGTTTTAATTATTTCTATTTGAATTTGTTTTTACCATTTCAAAATTAGATAAGCATGAAAATGTGTTCACTTCTAAAACAAACTTACTTCTGACTCACTTCTCAGAAAATTTTATCCTTGATACATTTAATAATTTAGAAACATTTGGTTATAACTGTTGTTGTAACTTAGTAATATCTAGGAACAGCAGTATAGATCCCAAGATAAATGAGAATAGTTTTATATCACTGGGAGCAGTGATATACGTGGAGGTATCTAGTAAAATGTTCATGCTCAAATAAAGAGGTGTGTGTGTGTGTGTGTATCTGTGTTTGTGTGTCTGTGCTGATAGGGTAGAATAATTGCTTTAAAAACTTAACATTTTCTATAAGACTTATTGGTATAAATGCTATTTCAGATAGTCAAATATGGATAATATATTTAATAAAATGGAAGAACTCAATGAATTTTATTTGCAGAGTTCTGCTGTTATTTCCATGGGGAATAGGGTTATATATTATGAGAAGTTGCGCTTGAGTGGAGAATTGGCAGGGGAGGGGGTGGGCAAACGCAGGAAAATCAGGGAAGTCCATTTCTTTTTTTTTTAATTTTTATTTATTTATTTTTTATTTTTTTAATATTTTATTACACCGCCATGTGATATACAATTACAAAGATGTTCATGTTTGGGCTTCCGTCATACAGTGTTCCAGCACCCATCCCTCCACCGGTGCCCATTTCCCACCACCAATGTCCCCACTTCCCTCCCCCCTCCCTAGCCTGCCTCTATGGCAAGTTCTTTATCTCTTCTCTCTCTCTCTTTCTCTCTCTTCTCTTACACATTGTGGATTGCAATACATACATTTAGAGATCATCATGTATATCTTTTCCTATATTCAATGCTCAGTTCTAGGCTGGTATTATCACTTTTGACAAATATTAGCACACTGTTCCCTTCTCTGTCTTACCTAACCACTGATTCCCACATGTTTGTGGTAGATTCCACCTTTCTTTTTTTTAATTGAAAGATGCTCATGTAGAGCTTTGGTTCTACAGTGTTCCAACACGCACCCTCCGCCCAAACCCATCACCCATCACCAATGTCCCCACCTCCCTCCCCCTCCCGCACCTCAACCACTTGGCGGGTTCTGTATATCATCTCTTTCCTCTTCATATCTCCTTCCCAACAAACTTTCCTGCTCTTCGTGGAATGCAGCGCATTAAAAGACATTACTGTTTCACTATTTTTAGTGGACGACCACGCCTCCATCTGACGACTTCCCAGTGATTCCCGCCTCTTGGAGCCGCCTACCTGGGCTCGAACTGGCTTTGCTCTGTTGATCTGGTCGTGAGGCAGTTTCGCAGCATCCGGACAGCAAAAATGGTGGCTAGTGTGATGGGCGAGTCTCATCCGGCTGCTTCTGGGACCCCCAGAGGCGACGGGCCCACTCCCAAAACCCATCTGCCCTCCTCGGGGTTCCATGGTCAGCTAGGCCCGGCGCGAGCTGAGCGCCAGCCTCCCCAGCCGTCTGTGAGGCCCTGTATGCTGGCCCGTGGGCAGCTCCCTGGCAGGGGCCACCAGGCTCGACAAGATGGAGGGGGAAGGGACGACCACGCCTCCATCTGACGAGGGAAGTCCATTTCTTATTGTTTTGTTCAGTGTTTCCCTTACACTTCACCGTATTCAAATAAAAACACACAGCAGAAGTTCTAGAATTGTATCTTTCATATAATTGCTTTATATGCATAGTCTCTGAGAAAAGATAAGCCATGATATAAAATGTATTTAATTTGCTTAAATGACATAATAGCATGTTTGCAAATCATTTGGATATGAATGAATGAGGTTTAGTTTATTGCAGTAGTGTTTAACTGAATCAAGCAAACTATGAAATCTATTTTGGTGGCACTCTTTGGTGGCACTCCTGGTAGTGTTCAGGGCTTGCTCCTGCTCTATGTCTAGGGATCATTCCAGGTGGAATAATAAAACTTATTAGAAAAATTAATTCCTAGAATACCTGGGAAATTTGCTTCTCTTCAATGTAAGCAAGTCACAACAAGCCAGACAACGCCCCACTCCATGAGGACCTCCATTTCCACATCTGGACTTCCCCCTCATCAGAACTCCACCCAGCAGACTATCCTATCACAGCCCGGATCATCAATAAATGCTGGATTTAGAGATGACTACAAGAGTATGCTACCCACATGGCAGAGCCTGGCAAGCTACCCGTGTGGTATTTGATATGCCGGATACCAGTAACAATTATAGACCTCATTCTCATGACCTGATGGAATGGATTGAGGCACTTTATGTTCCTGGAGCAAGCAGGTGCCCTTGGGCTCTACTTGCATGAGACAGGTCATATGGAGATGTTACTGGTGCCCGTTCGAGCAAATCGACGATGGACGGGAAGACAGTGAATTCTAGAATAGAGATTTTTTTTATCTCAGAATAAGTCAATAATACTTATTCTGAAAATGCTACTAGTCAGGGCCAGGAGAGAGTAGTATTTACAGTGTTTTTCTAGCAGGTCTTCAACACAGGTTTTCTGAGTTTCTCTGAATTTCTTCTGAATTTCTGAGTTTTGCTGTATATAGTCCTGAGGCTCCTTGTAGAAAACATCACTTTTTTTAAAAAAATAATTAATTAAATGTTGAAAAAAAATTACATATAAACATGGTCTTGGCAAGGGAGCTCTTACTGTAGCGTTCTGCCACATAATAGATTCTTCTGCAGATCTTAGGCTTAAGGAGATTTATAAGCAATGGACAATACTGGAGGCTAATGTCCAAATAGATAACTCAGGATCCTTGACCATACAGATTATTAAAAGATCCAAAGCTATCCAGGCCCCTTTGTTTTATCCTTGCAATTTCTATAACACTTGTCACATTTGATATGCAGCACAAAGACTCATTTTTCATATTAAAAAATCCACCAAAATAAGCAATATTTAACTTAGTCCTTATACTAAATTCTTCTCCATCAGGAAGTTTCACTTTTCCTTCTACTTTCCAATTAACCTTTTCTGCTTTCACTCTAAATCTGATTATTTTTAGTACACGTATTTTCAGTCTTGAAAATATTAAAAGACCTGGGAAAGTTGGACCAACACAGAGCCCCACAGTCAGAACTCCTGTGTCACTATTCTTCAAACATATGCCAGAATCAGTAGCGCCCACTTCACTCAAAGTCACGTAGACATCTGTTGATATGTATAGTTGTTTCAAAATCTTGTATAGATGGTACTTAAGTTTGAATTTGACTCCTATGCCAGGAGAGTATATTAAGTACAAGAAAAAAGAACTACACAGAAAACTATGTTTAAATATCTCAACCTTATACTATTATTTTGCTATAATATTTATAAATAATTAAATGCAGCAGTCAATCCTATAGATTCTTTTATGTAAGTTTCATGAATTTTTAACACCGTATTTCTGAATTCCTATATACATAGGTATAATTTTGGAGCAAAGTTAAAGCTCCCAAGATCTTTTCTTTATCTAGTGAATGATTTATATTCAGTCTTAAAACAATTTTAGATTATTATGTCCATAAACACATTTTAAATCTTGGTGTTTAACTCAAATTTGGAAAATATAACTTTTTGATTTGTTTTCCTCAGTAAAATTTTCTCAAGCACTAGAGATAAAATGTTTTCCTTTGAAAATACACCTGGGATAAGTGTCAGTGTTTTAAATTTTATCCAGGTCAAAAATAGAGTAAAACTTTTTTTTTTTACAGGAAGAATCCATGGGGATTCTTTCAACACACAGAAGCTTTTGACCCCATGTGGATTTGCTCCCTGGAGTGAGTAATTGCACTTTGAATCAAGGAATAAGGAATGACCTCACAGCTTGAAATTCTGAGAGAATCCACAGAGCTTTGAAAGACTGTACTATCACTCACTCTTAATTCTTTTGAGTTTTTTTCTTTCAGTAGGACTGTGATATTTTTCAGTCTTACACATTGTATATTTGATGTGCCACTTACAAACCTTTACTTGACTGCATATCAAATCCATCTACCTTTAAACTAGAGGGTAGAACAATTTTTGTTCATAAATGTTAGTATTGTTTAGGCCAGACTTCTGTGTTATTGTGGTCTATAAAAAAAGAAATGCGTACTTGGTTTTTTTGTCCATATGTTTTGTGTTCCAGCTCAGAAGACCCATGGATTTACAAAGTGCTGAGCATAATCAAGATACCTTTTGTTATGTTTATGAGGTGGTTTTTGGAAAAACCTAAGCCTGGAGTCAATTGTTCCTTGGAGTCAAATATGTCTATTGAAGGTTAGAATTTTCAGTATCACCCCAAGATCTCTGTATGTTGAGGAAGACTAGACAGGAAACTCAGTGATCAAATAGCAATGGTAACCTTAAACTCCTATGGGATGTAGACCCAGGAAGGATGTCTTTGAAACGTCTAGTTGGCAAGTACATATAGATTTAAGGAAATTGGCACACAACATATAATCCCCTCCATTGCCTTATGCCCTTCACCTACTTGGTGTTTCTAAGTTTTATCCTTTTATAGTAATCAGTGAGTAATACCAGCTGCTTTGGCACCAGCGAGGGGACCACTGGGAGCCTGTGATTTATGATCAGTAAATTGAAAGCACTAGGAAAAAACTTATAATTGCCATTGCAAGTTAGAGGGACATTTAGAAATTCCAATCTGAAGCAACTATCAAAAAATATACTTAACAATTTGGGTTTGAGATTACTGTCTGAAGTAATAAAGAAGCAGTCATATAGTACTGCTGCCTTCACCTTCAGGAATTAATGCTACCTTCAGTAGATATAGCCAGAACTAGAATAAACTACAGGAGTCTGTCTGTTGTTGGAATAAGCTTGTTGGTAGTGGAACTCCTTTTCCCCATTCATTGGTTTGAAGGGCTCAATCCCTCTTAATATGTAAAATCATTGGGTAAAGGGAGATTATAAAACAGTAAAAAAAGAAAATTAGGGCAGAGCAGCAGTACTGCAGGTAGGGCATTCGCCTTGCACACTGCTGACCAGGATTCAATCCCTGGCATCCCGTATGGTCCCTGAGCACCACCAGGTATAAATCCTGAGTGCAAAGCAAGGAGGAATCCCTGTGTATCACTGGGAGTCCCTCCCCCAAAAAGGAGAAATTGGATTTTATTTATTTCTGGGTCACAGAAAGATACAAACTATAACTATTTGTGAACATTGAGGATTAAGAACTTTTAATCATTTGGACCAGAAAAGTAGTTCAAAGCTCTGAGCACACACTTTGTGTGTGGGATGTCTGTACTTTGTGTGGGGATGTCTGGGTCTGGGTTTGATCCTAGGTTCTGCATTTGGTCATTTAATCACCATAGCTTAGAACCAGGACTAGCCCCAAAGCATCACGAGATATGTCAACCTCTATTCCACTACAAAATATTAAAAATACGTGTTAGGACAAATCCTATGACCAATCAACCCTTGTTATGGCTCTTGGTAGAACTTTACTAAATTGTCTTGAGCTATTCTAATCTTTTAAAAATAAAAAAGAGTAAACTTTGGGACATCATTCCTTGCTTGATTATATCTACTTCTTCCACTTCTGGTTTTAGTTGTTTTTTTTTTGAGGGAGTTGGGAGTTATGGGGTCAGATGTATTATACCTGCAGTGTTCAGGGCCTACTACTGGGACTTCCTGTTGATGCACATGGGATCAGCCAAGGTCAAACTAGGTGGTGGATAGGAGACTATTTGAAATACTGAGTATCAAAACTGCGTCAGCCACAAGGAAATAAATTCTATGTGCACTGAACTATCACTGTGGTTCATCTTTTTGTTGGAATAGTACTTTATATCCTTCAATTTAATAAGGCATGCATATATGCTATAACCATGGGTTAATTGTGATCTATGAAGATTCACTGTATCACTGTCTTCCCGTTCATCATCGATTTGCTCAAGCGGGCATCAGTAACATCTCCATATGTCCTGTCTCATGCAAGTAGAGCCCAAGAGGACCTGCTTGCTCCAAGAACATAAAGAGCCTCAAACCATTCCATCAGGTCATAGGACTGAGGTCTACAATTGTTACTGGTATTAGGCATAACAAATACGACACGGGTAGCTTCCCAGGCTCTGCCGTAAGGGTAGCATATTCTTGTAGTCATCTGTAAATCCAGCATTTATTGATAAACCACACAGCCGAAATCAGCCGCATGAGCCGGGCTGTGATAAGCTGGTCTGCTGGGTAGAGTTCTAATGAAGGGGAAGTCTGGATGTGGAAAATGGAGGCCCACATGGAGTGGGGGGTCATCTGGCTTGTTGCGAGGCTCTGACGGGGTGGCGGGTCAGAGCTAGAACAGGCCATCCCTCGCAGGTGCCTCATGAGTGGCTGGGCACAGGGAGAGCCAGTAGCAGCTCTGCCTCATATCTGTGAGTCTCTGGATCAGCATACCTGGGCCAGATTTAAAAAAAGACTGCTGCAGGGTGGATCTCGATGAGCCAAGCTGAGATATGTAAAATGGAGGCCTGCTAAGATGGAGGGGGGGTTGTCTGGCTTGTTGTGACGCTGCTGGGGTGGCTGGCATACACAGCTTCTGTGGCCTGTGCCTCCCTATGAAGATTACACCCCAATATATTGAGTACTGATACTAAGTTTATGCTGAATATTGCTTTGATAAAAACATATCAAGGGATGCTCAAAGAGTAGAAGAACACAGAAATAAGTATAAGGACCAAAGCCTCTAAAACAGGGAATTGTCTTTGTACCAAGAGCTGAATATTTCAAGGATAAATTCAGTTATATCCTCACCTCTACTGACCTGCAATCAATTTAAGAAATTAAATCTTCAACATTGCTCATTTCAAATTTGTAATTCATACAGTCCTCACAGTACCCTACCAAGGGACTCTCACTCCTTTTATTGGCTTTCTCCCTATCTCAATTGCTGTATGTCTTCAGTGTATGGACACAACACACAAACATAGATACATACACACGCAGAAAAAAACACAAAGTGGCCATCGGGTTTGAAGATGAATCACTATCACTATCACTATCTTCCCGTTCATCATCTATTTTCTAGAGCGGGCACCAGTAATATCTCCATATGTTCTGTCTAATGCCAGTAGAGCCAAGGGCATCAGCTTGCTACAGGAACATAAAGAGCCTCAAACCATTATATTAGGTCATGGGAATGACCTAATATAATTGTTACTGGTATTTGGCATATCAAATACAACACAAGCAGCTTGCCAGGCTTGCCGTGTGGGAGGCATACACTTGTAGTCACCTCCAAATAAAGCAATTATTGATGAACTGCGCAGCAGTGCGAACCGGGCTGTGATGGGCTGGTCTGCTGGGTGGAGTTCTGACGAGAGGGAAGTCTGAATGTGGAAAATGGTGACCCCCGTGGAGTGGGGGGGTCGTCTGGCTTGTTGTGAGGCTCTGCTGGGGTGGTGGGCCAGGGCTAGAACCCGCCATGCCTCCCAGATGCCTCATGAACGGCTGGGCACAGGGCGCAAGGAGCAGCTCTGCCCCATGTCTGAAGATGAATAGGAATGCATATTTTCTTGTTTATGATATTTATGTAAGAAATAAATGTGAAGTGTTAGTATGGGTTCTTTTCAAATATTTGGAGAACAAAGTATTGTACATATTAAGATGTGTTTTAAATTATATGTATTGAATTTCTGAGTAATTGCTTTCTGGGTGTGGGATTGAGCAAAGAACTCTGCATCATTTCTTCTCTCTTCATCTCTTCACATTTTGAAATTAAGTTGTGTGAAAAAATGTATGTATGGTTGGAGTTATATCTAATTTTAAAACCATAAATTGATTTTGACTAAAAGATGCTATCAAATAATATAATTAAATATATTTTTACTGATAAATTCATTTTGTTTTGTTGGTAGATCTATGAAATAACTACATTCAAAATTCATTTTCAAAGCATCATTTAAGTAAATAAATTTATATGTCTTGGTGACTAGGAAATCCATTAGCAAATCATCTACATATTTGTTGCCAAGTCAACTTCCAAATTCTCAGAACTCTTCCATAAGTCAATATTTAAATGTGGTATGGGAGGAGAGGTAGTTTCCATATCTCTCTAATCACTTTAATCAAGGTGCCGATGCAATTGACGTGAGACTCACTTTTAGCACCTTTATCTTGCTATCATTATAAACAGGATGATGCAGTTCTGCTTCTACTCACAGGTCAAGGAAACCAGGGACAAGTTGTAGGGTGGGTGAAAAATTTGATTAGCACCAAGTTGGCAGGTTGGAATATGGGGGGGGTTTTTTCTTTTCCAAAGTAACATTCTTCCTGAATATATAGTCCCAAAGAAAATAGTCCCATAAAACAAAAATATTTTTTGGGAGAGGCTTACAATGGCAATGCTCAGCATTACTCCTTTGCTTTGCACTCAGGAATTATTCTTAGTGGTGCTCAGGGCACCCTATGGATGCCAGGGATAGAACCCCATTTGGCTGTGTGCAAGACAAACACCCTGCTCACTGTACTATCTCCCTGACCCAGAAAAAAATAATCTTAATAGAAAATAACAGCTCCTAAAATTACTCTTTTTGCCTTTTTGGGCCACCCTGGAGCTGCTCAGGGGACCATATGTAGTGCCTGGGATTGAACTCATATCAGCCCCTTGCAAGGCAAATTCCCAACATGCTGTATTATCACTAGGATTTCTAATTACATATTTTTCCTGTGTACGGGGGTTCTGAAATCTTTGGTGCTTCACATTAACCACATTGTGTTCATGTTTGATTTTTTATCATAAAATTATTGTTTTCTTCCTAAAATACATTATTTCTAATCCTACATCATACTCTGTCTGCAAACTTCACATAAAATTATGGGTTTTCTTGCTAAAATACATTATTTCTAATCTACATCATACTCTGTCTGCAAAACCTCATAACTTCTGATTCAGCCTCTTTAAGTTTAGTGCAAATGAAAGTGAGAAATCTTCATATTTTCAACCATTTCTGCTTAGAAAATTTCTTGACCAGAAATGATCTCTGTTTTCTAATTTTTAAATTTAGCTTTTAGTTTTTAGGCTGTCTTCAACTTCATATTTTGGTAATAATTTCAACATATCATTCCACATCCAGGTTACAGATTTCAGACTTATCTATATTCAGCTCAATTTCTATACCAGTTGGAAAATAAAACAATACTCCTAGTCAAAGACTCAGCACCAGTGTAGAAGATGAAAATAATTGCACAAATTATTAGCAGTGTCTCATTCTTGCTTTAAAAAGTTACTACATATCAAATTCAGCACTATAAGCTGAATTAATTATTATTTTATAGTACACATATCTAAAATTTCAAAATCAAGATATGCTCAGTATGCTACACTTTAGAAATGAGATGATTTTATTTCTATGCTTATTTTCCAGCTTCTGAAAATTACCTATAGTTTTTGGGATCCGACCTACCTCATTCCAAATTAAGCATCTGTTACAGTCCCACTGTTTTATTTTTGCTTGTCTTTCCTTTTCAAGGTCTCTTGTGACAACTTCCTGCCAAACTAAATAATTCAAGACAGTCTTTACCATCTCAAAGTCCTTTATTTAATTATACCTCGAAAATTTCTTTTTCCATGTCACACATTTGTAGACATGAGATTTAGACAAGGACACCTGAAGACACAGCTCTTTCAATTGCAGCGACTATTAACACGCATGTACGGAGCACAAGAGGGAATATAAATGGAATCAAACCTTGCACATTTTATCCAGGAAGGGTGTATAAAAACCACTTGCCTCCTCAAGAGAAAAGAACCGGTACTTTTCAGCAGTTAAAAACGGTTGTAAAGATCTTTAAGAAAATTTATGTGACATGTTATTGCTTAGCTGAGGTCTCTTGGTCAGCAGAGTGGACATTACTGCATTGTAAAACTGGAGAATGACCTTTACTCTATGAAATTCCATATGCCTTTATCCCAAGAATAAGACTAAGGGATCAGACTCAGTTCAAGAGAACACTTCAGGAAAAGTAGAAAGGGGATGCCCATAAGCGATTATGTGTGCTCAAGTCAAACAAGAAAGACAGAGTTCAGTCGTGCTGCTGACAACTGGGTCCGAGACTGTTGTAAGGCAAAGGAGAGTCTGAACTTCATTTGACTGAAATAAAGACACAGAACTTTTAAGTTTTAGGGAAAACTGAAGAAAATTTTCTGAAGGACATTAGGGGGTGGCAGTCGTGATTAGGTCAGCTATTTTAACCAGGAAATCTAGTTGCATCCTTTTTGCACACCATGTGCAAAGGTGGCTATCTTATTTTTGGTTAAATTTCCAAGATATGGGTCCTACTTCCATGGGAAAGGCAATTCTAGAATGTGAAACTGGTCCAAATTCTAGGAGGTAAGTTTTGCATTGCCAAAATACAGTAATAAATTTAAATGGTATTAATCAAGTTGATACCAATACTATGAAATTTCTTTTGGGGGCCAGAGAGATAACATAGTGTGGAGCTCCAGTGATGCAATCAGTTAACAAGCGGTATTTATACAGCAGTAGCGTGCAGAAAATAGTGAGTAAGCGTCCTGTATGCACCCAGAACATCCAGTAGTCATTCCTGAATACAGAGTCAGGGACTAACTCTGAGCACGGCTAGTTTGACCCAAGAATCAAAGGAAAATTTATTTTCATTTCCTGAATTTCAGTGTGTTCAGGTAAAAATGGGAGGAATTCTTGGAATTCTTCAATGTACTAAAATAACATCTCGATTAGATAACCACTTTGCACCACATTTGGGCACTAGTAACATCTCCATATGTCCTGTCACATGCTAGTAGAGCCCAAAGGGCATCTGCTCACTCCAGGAACAAGAAAAGCCTCAAACCATTCCCTTCAGGTCATGGGAATCAGGTCATTAATTGTTACTGGTTGTTGGCATATCAAATACGAGACTGGTAGCTTGCCAGTCTCTGCCATGCAAGTGGGATACTCTTATGGTAGCCTCTCATCTCAAGTATTTATTGTTTATTGAAGAATTTTAATAGGAGAGATCAGCTTTTCTTCTTGGGTGGAGCTCTGATGAGCTGTGGAGTCCGGGATGTTGAAAATGGCAGCCCTCTTGGTGTGGGTGTTCCTATGGCTTCCTGTGAGGGCTCTACTAGGATGGTGGGCCAGGGCTAGAATTTGTCTTCCCTCCTAGACTCCTCATGATCCATAGGCACAGGTAGAGTCAGTAGTAGTTCTGCCCTTGTATCTGAGTCTCTGGATCAGGAATACCTGGACTTGAAACAGACGGCTGCAGGGTGGGACTCTGAGAAAAACAGGGCTTGTGATCAGATCTTCTGCTGGGTGGAGTTCTGATGAGCTGTGGAGTCCAGATGTTGAAAAATGGCAGCCTTCATAGTATGGGGGGGTTCCTCCGGCTTCTTGTCGGGCCAGGGCTAGAATTGGCCTGCTCCTGGGAGCCTCATGATCAGCTGGGCACAGGGAGAGCCAGTAGAAGCTCTGCCTGTGGATCCGATGCCCTGCATCAGGCATGCCTGGACTTAAAATAGACCTTGCTGTAGGGTGGGACTCTACCATCCACCTTAGTTACACAGAATTAATTACACATAGAATAGGGGTATCAAAGAACACGGTGTGTGCTAACAAAAAGGAGCCTCTTATAATCCCTGGTGCATGTATCACTGTCACTAGTACTTGTATGTGAACATTTACTGAGGACCAAGGAGTTTCTTAGATAGAGAGACCAGTTTTTACTCATTTCACTTCTGAATTCAAATCTCCAGGACTTAATGATAGGCTGAGTGGTTAATTTGTTTTCAAACAAGCACACAGAGTAGAGGAATGCTACTTCAGAGATGAGAGCCTCGGGGTGATTGACATGATTCATAGCATGGGGAGGCTTTCCATAAGGGCCTAGTCGGGTGAATACATGGCTAAAGATGATCATAGTGCTTGGGTGAAGCTGTGGGATGATTAATTAAAGGTTCATGAGCTGTTGTGGCCATATACGCCAATTTTAGTCAAAAAAGTAGAAAATAGACTTGTAATATATATATATACCTTCCTCAAGCAGAAAATATGACAACCTTTGCAAAAGATCAAATGATGAAACCATTTACATGATAAAAATAATCAATGTGAACATTGACCTAGAATAAAATTCTGGGTATTGTGCATATGAAATGGCTAGATGGAAAAGATAACTACATGAGCATGTACTATGTGCTTTTAATCTTCCCTTTGGGAGGCGAATTTTCAGCTAATTAAGTAGCTTTATAGATGGCAAACAGTGAAGGTAAAATAGAAAGAAAAGCAGTTTTGACTGGGCCTTGCATTGGATTTTAAAAGTCCTAACGTAATTTAGTGATGATAAGGAAGTTATTGTGTGTCACAATCCACACTCTGCAGCTGGTAAGATCTCCCCACAGCATATTAATCCAGTCTCCAGCCCAGCTTGTCAGAAACCCAGCCAACAAGGACCCGCCCTGCAGAGACCCGCCCTTCAGAGGAGAGTATTTCAAACCCAGGAATGCTTGAGCCTAAGACACAGGTACACCCGGCAGAGGAGGAGAGCCAGCTTTCCCCGTTGTGTGCAGCCACTGCGCAGCCGCCGCAACTTACCTCCAAACTACCACAAATATTCTACCCACCCCTCTGAGAGAGTCCCACAAAGTAATGAGAATATAGTGCCCGCATGGCAGAGCCTGGCAAGCTGTCCGATGCGTGTTCGATATGCCAAATCCAGTAACAAAAATGTTTATTTTCCTGACCCGAAAGAGCCCTTAATAAGGCAGAAGTAAGAAAGGCAAACAAGCAGTGCCTGATAAAATTTCAAGGCTGTCCTAGGCTGCCAAAACGAAGAAGGACTAAAATGACTGTCTGTACTTTCAATGCACGTACACTGGCAACGGAAGCATATATTGAGGATCTGATGCTTGCAAGCAAGAAAGATCAAAGTACGACATCATTGGTCTGACTGAGACGAGGAGGCATCAGTCGCATCATGCTGTATTTGACACCGGAGAAGAATTGTTCCTTGGAACATGTTATGAAAAGAGGCGTCGGTGGCGTTGGTGTCCTTGTCAACACGAACATGGCTGTCAACATTGATTCATTTGAATGCCTAACAAACCGAATAGGACAATTACACTTGAGGAGATGTGGCCCACTGCCAGCAATTTCTATCTTCATTGTCTATGCACCAACATCCACATACAAAGAAGATGAAATTGAGAAATTCTACATGGAATTGGAGGAGTTCTATAAAAAAGATCACACCTTCTACAAGATCATAGTCGGTGATTTTAATGCCAAGATAGGGACCGAGAAGATCAGCTGAAGAACTCCACATCGGGACCCATGGCCTAGAATGGAACGAACAAGGTGAGAGACTATCTGAGTTCATCATGTCCACCAAGACTATTCATGGGAACTCACAGTTTCAGAAAGCTGAAGTGAAACGTTGGACATGGGAATCTCCTGGCGGACAGTTCCACAATGGAAATTGACCACATCATCTTCAATCGACGGTTTTGTCTGACCCGATGTTGCTGTCGTCCCCAAATTTCAGACAGGGATCGGACCACCGTCTCCTTCGTGCAAAATTCTACTTCCCGCAACGGGGAGGAAAAGGCTGCAAAGTTTAAGAAGAGAACTCCCAGAACGACCACCAACTGGGCACTCTTTGGCACCATTGCGGCAACATGGGAAGATACCATCATTGATGACATCGATGAAGAATACAACCGACTGGTTCAGCACCTCCATGATTGTGCGAAGAATGCCGAGAGAGAGAAAGAGACACAAAAGGACGCTTGTCTTCAGAAACTCTTGAGCTCATTCGCCAATGTGGCAAGGTGCGAGCCTCAGGAGACCTAATGCTAACGTCCAAGCTTGCTAAACAGTGCAGAGAAGCGATAAAAGCAGACCTCAAAGACAGAAGAGCAGAAATACTGGAAGATGCAGCAGAAGCCGGGAAAAGTATTCGCACTGCCCGCCTGTCCTTTGCCAACTATAAGACCAAGATGACTGCCCTCCGGCGCCCTGATGGATCTATCACATCTTCCAGAAAGGCAATGGAGAAGATTATCCAGGACTTCTACTCAAATCTCTTTGATAGCCACATCCACCTGCCCACATACCAAATTCCACAGGATGGATATGTCATTCCCAACGTTCTCCCTTCTGAAATCCGACATGCCATCTCATCGGTAAAGAAGGGAACAGCACCAGGCCCAGACAAAGTCAGACCCGAACATCTGAAAAATCTGCCGTCGGTACTCATCAATACACTAGCTCGGCTCTTAACACGCTACCTGTCCGAATGCAAGGTGCCCTCCCAATGGAAAACCAGCAGGACAGTTCTACTGTTCAAGAAGGGAGACATTCATGACATCAGCAACTATCGCCCCATCTGCCTGTTGTCTGTCATCTACAAGCTGTTTGACACGAGTCATCCTGAACAGGATTAGCAGAACACTAGATGAAGGTCAACCATGCGAGCAAGCAGGTTTCCGGAAAGGATTCAGCACAATCGACCATATCCACACAGTAACCAATCTCATTGAGGTTTGTAGGGAGTACAAGATGCCACTCTGTCTCACGTTCATTGATTTACAGAAAGCCTTTGATTCTGTGGAGACTGAAGCATTCATCGAAGCCCTAGTCAAACAGGGTGTTCAAACCCAATACATCAAGATCCTTAGTGAGCTGTATTACGGATTCACCACCAGGATCTCACCATTCTACAAAGAAGTGATCATTGATGTCAAAAGAGGGGTTCGACAGGGTGATACCATCTCACCAAAACTCTTCAGTGCCACCCTCGGAGAACATCATGAGACAATTAGAATGGGAAGGAATGGGAGTGAAGATAGATGGTCGGCAACTACACCACCTCCGCTTAGCTGATGACATCGTTCTAATAACACCAAATATTAGCCAAGCGGCACAAATGCTGGCTGACTTTGACCGAGAATGTGGAAAGGTAGGTCTACAGCTGAATCTGAAGAAAACTATGTTCATGAGAAATGAACTAGTTCCAGAGGCCCCATTCTCTCTCAATGGAACAAACATCTCTGAATGCAGCAGTTATGTGTACCTAGGTCGAGAAGTCAACATGATGAATGACCTAAAACCTGAGCTGCGCCAGGAGGAAGAGAGTGGCATGGAATGCCTTCAAAGGCATCGAAGAAATAGCTAAAAAGGACAAAGAACCTCCGGCTCCGGGCACATCTCTTCGACTCCACCGTTCTCCCTGCATTAACATACGCCTCCAGAGACCTGGGCCCTACGAAAGCAGGATGAGAATGCTATTCGGGTCTCCCAGAGAGGCATCGAAAGAGCTATGCTTGGAATATCACGCCTCACTCAAGTGAGAGAAGGAATCCGGAGTTCTGACCTCCGTCGCTATTCCAGAATCAGGGACGCTGTCTCGTTTGCCAAGTCATCGAAAATCAGATGGGCTGGACATGTAATGCGATTTGGAGACAACCGCTGGACTAGGGCCATTACCGACTGGATCCCACGGGATGTCAAAAGATCACGTGGCCGCCCACCTACAAGATGGTCAGACTTCCTTGTTAAGACCCTGAAGGAATGGTTTGAGGCTCTTCATATTCCTGAATCAACCAGGATGCCATTGGGCTACATTGGCACGTGATAGGGTCCAATGGAAATGTTCCTGGCGCCTGCTCGAGCAAATCGATGAATAACGGGATTCAAGTGATCAAGTGATCAAGTGAAGGAAGTTAGAGAAATTCATTTTAGAGTATTGTTAGGATAACACAGAGAGTAGTTTAAATAGTCTTAGAATATCAAGAATGTTTTTAATTCGGGTACTAAGTGGATAGATAACTATAACAGGAAACTATCAGTTTGAGGATTGACGTGAGTAATAGAGAAACTTTAAAACAATTGATTGCTATATATGAAACCGATAATATTCAAAAGGATGTTCATACTAGGTACTAATAATCTTGCAAAATATATAGAATGCAATAAAAATTATTAGTCTGGTGACTATATTTTAGTAAAGACAAGGGTTTAGAGGTAGCAGAATTTTGAGTCTGTTTTTAAAGAAATATTGCTTTATCAAGTATTATTTTGTTAAGTATATCACATATATGTCTCATCATTATAAAACTATTTGAGTCTCTGTGATTCACAATGACAGGGTTTCATGAATGCAATGTTCCAAAACCACTCTCCATCTGAGTTTTGGTTTCCTTCTCTGCTGTTTTCTCAGATTCCACCCTCAAATTCCTTCTACATGAGACTTGCACAGGGCTGACCTGGTTCAATAATCTGCATCCCACATGACCACTTGAGCCCTGACAGGAGTCATGTTGGAGGACAGAACCAGGAGTAAGCCCTGAGAAGTGCCTGGTACCCTCACCCACCTTACGTGTATATCACCCTAAAAAGAGAAACAAAAAATATATAAAACTATCTTATTATTTATGTAAAAACTAAAATAAGGTTCCAAGTTGCAATATATGATAACATTTAGATAGAAATATATTTTAACTCATATAGCTGGCTCTTTATTAACACCATGAAAGTAAGGGGATGAAACTGCTAAGTGTTCTCTATAGCATGGTTCTAGACCACAAAATAATAGTTATAGAAAGCAGACATTTTTAGTAGATTTTTTAACTGATAATTTTTCATCATGCTTTCTCTATTGGTTTATTTGATAATATAAAAAATCAAGTAAAGAAGATTCTTGAATCTAGCTTTGGGAAAAGAGAGACTCTAAGAAGTCAGGGAACCTGTATGTAATTGATAGTATCTAGAGAAGTTTAGAAATTTCAGTCACCGAATATATGTAGCAAATACAGAAACTGTGATGTTAAGAGCATAAAAATGAAGTTATTTATTGCAATCACTGTCACTATATCACTGTCTTCCCGTTCATCATCGATTTGCTCGAGCGGGCACCAGTAACATCTCCATATGTCCTGTATCATGCAAGTAGAGCCAAAGGGAACCAGCTTGCTCCAGGAACATAAAGAGCCTCAAACCATTCCATCAGGTCATAGGAATGAGGTCTATAATTGTTACTGGTCTATAATTGTTACTTGATTTATTTTTGCAATAAATGTATTGCAACAAATAAAAGTAGGTTGAAGATCTCAACATCAGACATTTATTTAGAGGTTTAAATAAATTGAATTGAGGGAACTTCGGCCTCCCCAGGCTCAGCTGGCCATGGGGCTCCCAGGAGGACAGATGGGTTTTTGGGGAGTGTTCCCTCAATTGAGGGAACCGAGTTCCCTCAATTCAATTTATTTAAACCTCTAAATAAATGTCTGATGTTGAGATCTTCAATATACTTTTTTTATTGCAATACATTTATTGCAAAAAATAGTAAATATTGATGTTTTCTCCTGAGATCATGAAATTAAAAGGTTATAAACTTGGGCAACATAACTACAAATTACCAAATCATATTAGGAAAATATTTACTAGTTTAAGTGATACCCTAGTTGAATATAAAATATATCATCACCATTTTTGTGAAGAATACCATAGATCATAATATTTTGAAGTTATGTACATAAAAATACATTTATATCAGCTCTGAATATTTGTAGTGGTTTCAATTTTTTTTCCAAATTTTATTAATTTTATACATAAATTGCAAGATGCTCATGTAGAGTTCTGGTTCTACAGTGTTCCAACACCCATCCCTCCACCCAAACCCATCTCCCATCACCGATGACCCCACCTCCCTCTTCCCTCCCACATCTCAACTACTTGACGGGTTCTGTATATCTTTTCTCTCCTCTCTATCTTTCCCCTCCGCCTAACTTTCCTACACATCGTAGAATACAGTACATTAAAGGTCATAACTGTTTCCACTAGTTTGATGGACCGTGCGACTTAGGGGCCTCATGATCAGCGTCTGGACAGCGAAGGTGGAGGCTAGTGTGGTGGGCGAGTCTCATCCGACTGCTTCTGGGACCCCCCAGAGGTGATGAGCCCACTCCCAAAACCCATCTGTCCTCCTGGGAGCCCCATGGCCAGCTGAGCCTGGGGAGAGCCGAGTCCCCTCAATTCAATTTATTTAAACCTCTAAATAAATGTCTGATGTTGAGATCTTCAATCTACTTTTTATCTAACTCTTGTGCATGGTATTAGAAAGAGGTCTAAGATCATTTTTTAACATAAAGCTGCTGAGTTTTCTAGCCTCCTTGTTGAAGAGGCTTTCATTGTTCCACTTAATATTTTTTGCTCTTTTTATCGAAGATTAAGTGATCATATATTGAGAGTGTGTGTCAGGGTTTTCAGTTCTATTCCATAGGTCTACAAGTCTGTCTGTATTCCAATACCATGGTGTTTTAATTACTACTGCTTCATGTATTTTAATTACTACTGCCTTACTGATGTTAATTTTCGGCTCATTCATTTGACAGAATTGTTTTTTATATTTAACTGACTGCGAAGTTTATTTTGCATTTTCAGACCACTGACATAGGTATAATCATATAATTATGACAAATAAAATGAAATCAATTTACGTAGATATATTCTTTTTATTTTGTATCTTAAGACCTATGGCTATTTTCAGCATTTTCATTTTCATAAGAATGATATTTAATTCTCTCTAGTAAAACTTTGATTCACTATTTTCATTTTCATTTTCATAAGAATGATATTTAATTCTCTCTAGTAAAACTTTGATTCACTACTTTTAGGCAGATAATTAGATGAAATAGAACAATTAGTAGAATTGGTAGAGTGGACAATTAATAATGGCAATATCGTGAAAATGGATAAATTATGTAAATTATAATTTTGCTTTTCATTTCTGGCTTTACTATGTTTTTGATGAAATGGGATACATTGAGCCATAACCAGTTAAAATAAATAAGGTGCTTTGGATTCAAGTCTGGTCAGCCACATGCAAGAGAAGTTCTTTACTTTCTGAACTATATCAATGTTATTCTATTTTGTAAGCAGTCATCTCAGGTAGTTTATTTTTTCTAAAGCTTTCATATGGGTGGAGTATTCCAAAGCTAAAAATGTCATGAATATAAAAAGTGGTAGGCCAGAGAATTGTACAGCAGGTAAAGCACCAGCCTTGTACTTTGTAAACCCTATTCATTTCTCAGAAACACACATGACCCCTGAAGCCCACCAGCAAAAATCTCTAGGTACAGATTCCGGAGGCTTTCCCTTTGATAGGAAGGTGTAACTCAACACCCCCAAAAAAAAAGTATATGAAACTTAGTTATATAATATAACACCATACCCTGCAAAATAATTAACAATGTTTTCATGATCTTGTAAACACTAGATCATGTGTTTTCATGATCATGTGTTTTCATAACAATGTTTTCATGATCTTGTCAACACTAGATCATGATCACTAAAAATCACTTCTTTCTGGCTTTCCATTGTCAATGAGACAGTTTCATAAAAATATTCAAGGATTTTAGGACTAAGGAATCACTGCATGTATTTGTATTTTTTGCATGCATACATTTCTAAGTTGCCCTGGATATTCATTCTTTATTTTGTTTTCAAATGATTTGACATATATTTTTAGTTTTTGGTCTCTTTTATGTATGACAAAATTAATTTTTATACATTGAGAACTATTACAGTAAATCTAATCACTTCATAACTACAATATTTTTCACATTTTAAAAGACCTACTGTTTAGCAACTATTAATAATGCATTGATAGGTATTCAATGCATTACATTACAGGAGTTAATAATTATAAATGGAAGTTTATGTCTTTTGACCACTTTCAGCCATTTCGGTAACTGGAGATCACCAATCTGTTCTATTAATATAAAAGTTTGTTATTTATTTTTACATATTCACAATATAAATGAGATCATATGGTATTTTAGTTTCTATTTATCTCAGAAGTTCTCAAAGTCTCATATTTTGTTATAAAGGCATGATTTCCTTCTTTTTTATTGCTGATTAATATTCTATTATTTACTGGTATCATATTTTTATTTATTTGTTCATTTAGTTTTCTTCTGGCATCATATTATTTTTCTAAAATCCTTCTTTACAAATTAGCTTACTTCCACATTTTCACTTTTATATAGTTCTACAATGACTCTAAGATTTACACATATTTTTGAGTTAGTACTTTTTTTCCTTAAAAAAATATGAGTTATATAATTTTCATAAACATTGAAATCACAGGCTTTCAATGTAGTATAATTCTGAAACCTGGCATGATGAATATAATAATAACCAGAAAATTGCACTGCACGAAATGTTAACTTTCAGTAAAACAGGAGCAAACAATTTTACCTCTTCTTTTTACTTTCATTCACATTTCATTAGAGTAACAATTAGACATGATCACATATAAGTTTTTGCATAGAGAAGAGCCAGTGATGAAACTAATGTCAAGTTCAGTCACCAAATATCGGCATCTTAATAAAAAAAAAGGTATCTGTTGCTCTTTCGGTGGCTGGTATAAATGTTCCCAATGGATATGGAGGAATGTCTTCTTGTTATACAGAGATAATACAGACATTAAAAGAGGAGTGTCTAATTGTTGGCATTTAATTTGATTTATGTTTACATTTCTTGGTTCAAACTAGCACATTTTGCTGTGTTAATATACTAAATACAGGCATAAAAATTGATAATTTTTTGGTTATTGATAATAAAAATGATGATTTCAATGATACATATTAATTGTAAAAAGAACACATTATAAATCTACTAATCTTAAAACCAACTCTTCTAGGTAAATTCTTAATTACTTTATATTTAACATGTTAAATATTTTATATTTAAGATTTCACTAAAACTTTCCAGTGCCACTCTTGAGAATGACATGTGATAATTAGAATGGGAACATCATGACCACTTCACTGATGACATTGTTCTAATAACACCAAACATTAGCCAAGTGACACAAATGCTGGCTGACTTTGACCATGAATGTGAAAAGGTAGGTCTACAGCTGAATCTCAACAAAACTATGTTCATGAAAAACAAACTAGTTCCAGATGCTCCATTCACTCGCGATGGAACAAACATCTCTGAATGCAGCAGTTATGTGTACCTAGGTCACAAGAAGTCAACATGATGAATGACCTACAACCTGAGCTTCACAGGAGGAAAAGAGCGGCATGGAATTCCTTCAAAGGCATCGAAGAAATAGCTAAAAAGGACAAAGAACCTCCAGCTCCAGGCACATCTCTACCTTTCACCCTGCATAAACATATGCCTCAGAGACCTGGGTCCTATGAAAGCAGGATGAGAATGCTATTCGGGTCTCCCAGAGAGGAATCGAAAGAACTATGCTTGGAATATCACACCTCACTCAAGTGGGAGAAGGAATCCAGAGTTCCAACTTCCATCGACAATCGAGAATCAGGGATGCTGCCTCGTTTGCCAAGGGGTCGAAAATCAGATAGGCTGGACATGTAATGATACTTGGAGATGAGCACTGGACTAGAGCCATTACCGACTGGATTCCACAGTATGTCAAAGGATCACATGGCCTCCCACCTACAAGATGGTCCAATTTCTTAGTCAAGATACTGAGCAAATGGTTTGAGTCTCTTCGTCATATTCCTGGAGCAATCAGATGCCATTGGTCTACACTGGAACGTGACAGGGACAATGGAAACATTACTGGCACCCGCTCAAGCAAATTGATGAATAATGGGATGCCATGTGATCAAGTGATGTAACATGCTGACACTGTACTTCATTTATTAATGTAAGAATAATATCATTGATTTCTCCTATATATACTGTATGAAATACAAGATTTATATCTGGGATCATTGTACAGCAGGTATGGCACTTGCCTTGAACGCTACTTACCAGGGTTTGACCCCTAGCATCCTTTGTGGTCCCCTCAGTCTTCCATAATTGTTTTCTGAGACAAAGTTAGAAGTGCTTCTTGAGCATCTCTGGGTGTGATTCAAAGAACAAAACAAAGCAAAAGCGATACAATGGTTTTATCTGCTTTCCCCTTTTGACTGATATTTATATACTGTTATCATTATTTAAATTGAAGTTGAACCGCCTTTGACATTATTTTAATTATAAAATCAAAACAGAAAATTTATTCACTACTTAAATGAACTCAACAGAATTTCACATTTGTCCTTAGAATGTATTTGTTCTCAGTCTCCCCAAGTTTAAATTTGCAACAGTTTTACTTTATATTGCTCAATATTTTGGAGGTCATTTTTTTTATATTTGTTTGTTTTTTGGACATACTTGGCAGTGTTCATTGCTTACTACTTTGTCTAAGCTCCTGATAAGCCAGGGATCAAACCCAGTGAGGTCACATGCAAAGCAAGTAAGTTGCTAGCTGTATCATCTTTCTAACCCTAATCACTTTCAATATTTTAACATTATTTTTGAATGTTTTCTAAGTATTTTACCTAAGTAATTAATTTGATTAAATTATAAGCCTATAATTTCTATATTGTCACTATTATTTAAATAATATTTAAATATGTTTCAGTTAATTGAAATATTGTTTCATTTTATAGCACTATGATCACTCCATGTATACTGAAATATGACTCTAAAAACAAAACTTTGAATTTATGGTAGTTTCTCCTATTTAAAAAAAATCTCCTTACCACATCTTTTAGTTTGTTTTTTATTTGAACTATAATTTTCCTACGTGAATACTCTTACTTGAGTTTCTGATTACCTTTTGTCTTAGTTTCTTATTTTTATGTCTTTATCATATCAATCTTTTGTTGGCTCAAAATCAAGATCATATTTTGAAGATAGGTTAGTTCACATGTGGCTGTCCTCAGGGCTCCTCACGCCGCTCAGGGGTCATTCCTGGAGGAATTCTGGTGACCATATGTGGTGTCAGGTATTGAACCCAGTTTGGCCCATAATCTCACAGCAGTAATTTTCTGACCTAAAGTTAAAATTAATTATGAAGCTTATGTCTTATAAATATAACTGTTGAATCAATGGATATTTTAAAAGATGATGTTAACTAGGTTACAGTTTGCTGAATACTCTATGGTGGAATCATCTCCAGTGGGCAACATTTTTTTTCTATCTATATTCTTACTTCCTTCGATAACATAAAGTTGATCAGAAACAAATTTTCTTTGCATTTTATATGTGAACACATATTTTATGACTGAACAGTTGCCTGAAAATTGGCTTAAGAACAAAATTGTGGAGACTGACAATACCACTAGATACTGTCTCTTTTCTGAAATTTGAGCATAAGATTTAAGTTATTGAAAGTGTCCAGTCTTCACTAATGTGATTAGTACTCATTATATCAGAACTGTCTATTCTTTTGTATATATAATGCAGTGTATTGAGGTTATCCTTGTTGCACTGTGTGGTCATGAAATTCAGTGCTGTTAACCCTGCTTTAAGTTTTACCTGTGTGTTTTAAATGTACATTTAATTATTTTCCATCCGATTTGAGAATCTGGAAAAATTTAAGCTATTGTGTCACTTGTCTTCCCATTGTTCATCGATTGCTTGAGTGGGCACCAGTAACATCTTCATTCATTGGGAATGAGATCCATTATTGTTACTGTTTTTGGCATATCAAATACACCATGGTAGCTTGCCTATCGTGTATCAAGATAAAATGTGCTGTGAGTACACACAGATACATTTCTTTCAACACAAGTAGTACCAGAAATTCTAGGGAGCAAAGGGAAATTACTAGGAGCATATTGTAATGTAGCCATTCATCAATGCATTTTGTGATTTTATTACTGCTAAAGTATTTTCCCAGGGATTTGAACATTGAGGTACTCACTGGAAGGTGTTGACACTGATGGATATTCTAGGAGGCTGACTGAGAGAGTAAACTGCTACTCACACAGTGTCTTTTCTATCTTTGACCCCTTGAACCATGGGTCATGCCCTCTATTAGGAAGACGCCATTTTGCCCTTCCCAGTCTTGTAACTTCAATTAGCAGCTGCAATAACTAAAGCTTCAAGTACTTCTTTTTCTTTCAAATTTTGTTCCGTTCTATTTTTCTATACCTGGTCACTGACGGCACAACGTTCACTCATCTCCACTCAATTACCAGAAAGCACGAGCAGCCCCCAACTTACACAGTAATAAGGACCAGGATGCTCTTCCTGAAAGGTGGTTGCCGGTTTCAAAGCTAATGCTGTCTAGGTTTACTGGAATAGAAGCATTTTTTTTCCCTATTCTCCTAGAAAGATTTGGAAAGATACTTCGTTCTCTGGGCTGAGAAGTAAACATATATAATGCGATGATTTTCTGCTGCATCCAAAGAAAGCATAGAGGCCTAAGATAAAGAGCATAAACTTAAGTCAATCACAGAGAAACAGAGACTGAGGTGTTTTCCAATTGAACGTGTAGACCCTCATCAGTAGATATTTCAGTTGCAGAAAATAAAGCACTATGAATACAGCTTATATTTGTATCTTCTATATATAATTGGAGGGACTCATCATTTTAATGGCACTTAAAACTGTACATCTCCCAAAATTTACATAAACATGAAGTTTTATAGATTCCCTTTCATTTCCTTTGGGAAATACTGTTAAGCACCTTTTAGTTATTTTTCTTCAATGTGTAGATCCTGTTATATCTGTAACAGTATATAGATATACATATATATTATGTATATAGATATACATAATATACATATATACACATATACAATCACGATCACGATCATGATCTTCCCGTTGATCATCTATTTGCTAGAGCGGGCACCAGTAATATCTCCATATGTCCTGTCTCATATCAGTAGAGCCAGGGCATCGGCTTCTACAGGAACATAAAGATCCTCATACCATTATATTAGGTCATGGGAATGACCTAATATAATTGTTACTGGAATTTGGCATATCATATACAACACGAGAAGCTTGCCAGGCTTGCCGAGTGGGAGGCAAACTCTTTTAAACACCTCCAAATAAAGCATTTATTGATGAACCGGCGCCGCTTGTGCCGCGTGAGCCGGGCTGTGATGGGCTGGTCTGCTGGGTGGAGTTCTGACGAGAGGGAAGTCCAAAAGTGGAAAATGGCGGTGCCCGTGGAGTGAGGAGGGGTGGCCTGGCTTGTTAATTCCATATATATATATATATATATATATATATATATATATATAAAATTCCTTAAGAGTTAAGTTAGAGTCATCACAGATGGGTCCCTCAACTACTTTTCTCCTTTTCATAGAGGAACACAGCATGTTCCTCCCACTCCTGTCTACACCCTCTCCCAATCCTATTCAATCTTTGTGGGGCTATTTTGGAAATAGATAAAATCTGGATTCGGTTAGCTCTCATTGACCTTATGAGGTCTGATGCCTTCTGGTCCACGAGGCCTTGAAAACGCAAAAGGAGGTACAGACCACGTCTGAACAAGGTCCCTCCAACTGAAGGAAGAACAACCTGACTATTAAGACTGCTTCGGGTCTGCTCAGGATTCATAAGGAATTTCCAAAGCACATCCTCAGCCCGTCAGTGAAAGGGGATAAAGGGGAAGCGTTGATAGGATTTACCCCATCAGAGGACAACCTATTCCACACCACTCTCTCCCCTCTTAAGATTGAATACAGAGGGGCGGAACCATAGCGGGTAGGGCGTTTGCCTTGCATGCAGCCGACCGGGTTCGATCTCCAGCATCCCATATGGTCACGGAGCACCGCCAGGAGTAATTCCTGAGCGAAGAGCCAGGAGTGACCCCTGAGCGTAGCCGGGTGTGACCCAAAAAAGAAAAAAAAAAGATTGACTACAGAGGCGCTGACAGCCCAACCCACACACACTCGCAGATAACCTCTTCTACGAACACTAAGGCACCTTGCTGGCGCCCCCTCCTCTGCTGCTTCTCCTTCCCACTATGCCACCCCCTGGCCCCTGCTCGTTTTGGTCTAGCGTCATCCCTGTCAAAATAATTCACTTCTAGGCTGGGGAGATAGTTCAAGAGAACCATTTGAGTTCCATCCCCGTCATTACCTGGCCTCCAAACATTGCTGAGAATGACTCTAAAGAATAGCAATTGATATTAACAACTAAATGACACCTCTACCATAACTCAATGAGGTAAACTAATTCATATATATATGTATAGCTAGAGACCATATACCTTTCTCTACCTTGTTTCTTCTGTTCAACATAACTCATGAGGGTCGGAGGCGATAGTCCAGTGGGTAGCGTGCCTGCCTTGCACGCGGCAGACCAGGGTTCAATCCCGGCATCCCATATAGTCCCCGAGCACAGCCAGGAGAAATTCCTGAGTGCAGAGCCAGGAGTAACCCCTGAGCATTGCCAGGTATGACCCAAGAGCAAAAAAAAAAAGTCACACCGGTCTGCCTTCCAGAACGATACTACAGTGGGTAGGGTGTGCACCTGACATGCAGCCGACTGGGTTTGACGGCCAGCATCCCTTATAGCTCCCCAAGTAATGCCAAGAGGAAAACCTGAGCGCAGAGCCAGGAGTAAGCCCTGAGCATCACCAGGTATGGCTCAGATATATGTATGTGTATGTGAGATAAATATATATAGATACAGATATCTCATTTAAATACATCACACACACAAATTGATTGGCAGGACACCAGACCATACAGGTAGGGCGTTTGCCTTGCATGTGGCCAACCAGGATTCAACCCCCAGCATCCCAAATGGTTCCCCAAGCATCACCAGGAGTGATTCCTGAGTGCAGAACCAGGAGTAACCTCTGAGCACTGCTGCATGTGTCCCCAAAAACAAATACAGAAAAAAAGCATACTGGTCTAGGAAGATAACTCAAAGGGCTGGAGGATATGCTTTGCATGCCAGTGGTCTCAGTTCAATCTCAGGCACCACACGGTGGCCTGAGCACTGAGCTGGGCATGGTGTCAAAACAAAAAAATATTGACCAGAGAAAAGGGAAGCTCTTTCATTTTTTCATATATGCACATATTCTATATCATAATGTAAAATACACTTACTATGGCTCCAGACCCAAGAGCTTACCTGGAGCAATGTAGTACAGCAGGCAGGGCACTTGGCCTTGCACACAGCCTACCCGAGTTCACTCCGCGGTATCCCATAAGGCGCCTCGAGCACGGCCAGAAGGGATACCTGAGCAGAGTAAGGAGTAAGCCCTGAGCACCACAGGGATGTTCCAAAATTAAACACAAAAGCTTGAAAACACAACCCTAAACTATATGTAGTCTTAAATTTCCGTGCAAGATAAATGCTTCATTTATACTCATTTTGAATTTAATGCTATTAAAAGTCCAATTTTCTTCTAGATGTAGTAGTCATCTATTAAAAATATACATTCTTGGGGCCGGAGCGATAGCCCAGCGGGTAGGGCTTTTGCCTTGCGGCGGTCCATGCCGCCCGAGTTTGATCCCCGGCATCCCATATGGTCCCCGAGCACCACCAGGAGTAATTCCTGAGTGCAGAGCCAGGAGAAACCCCTGAGCATTGCTGGGTGTGACCCAAAAAAGCAAAATAATAATAATAATAATAATAATAATAATAATAATAATAAAAATAAAAATATACATTCTTTCCCACTGAACTACAATGCCAATTTCAGGGCGAAGCAATAGTCCAGCAGGCATGGCATTTGCCTTGCATGCAGACAACCGAGGTTCAATCCCCAGCATCCCATATGGTTCCCAGAGCACTGCCAGGAGTAATTCCTGACTGCAGAGCCAGGAGTAACCCCTGAGCATTGCCAGGTGTGACCAAAAAAAAAAGCAAAAAATAAATAAATAAATAGATAAATGAATGAATGAATGAATGCCAGTTTCATCATAAATTCTCATTTGTACAAATGAGAAATAAAATCTCATTTGTATGGATTCCATTTATAAATCTGCTCAACTACTGACTTCCCATGCTAATGCCAGAATAACTTAAATCCAGTGACTTTACAAACATTTTCGTGGAGAGAAGGGTCACACCGCATAGTACTCAGGAGCTACTACCAGCAGTGTTCAGAGGACCTTTGAGGTACCGAGGATCAAGCACAGGGTTCCCACATGTAAGTCCCCTACTTCTGTCCTTTGCATCATATCCCTGGCTCCTACAGAACATGTTCATATCTGGAAAAAGAAGGTCTTCTACCTCGCTATTTAGATGATTTTATGCAAATGAAGTCAAAAACCCTTGCAAGCCAGAGAGCTAGTACAGACAGTGAGGTGCTGGCCTTTGAGCCAGGCCTACTCTTTTCTGTTTGTTTGTTTTGGGGTCATACCCAGCAGTGCTGGAAGGTAAGGGGGCGGCTCTGAGCCCTGGGACCATGCCAATGAGAGGGCCAGAACCTGGGACTCGAGCAAGCACTCCAAGGCCTTTGATCCATCTCTTGACCAACCTGTTCTCCAACCCTTTGATCCATCTTCCTGGTCCTAAGCTAGTCTACTCTTAAGCATGCAAGTAAGAATCTTATCTTGACACAACTGCTTCACTATGCAAAGCATAAAGGCAAAGATCTCGGTAAGGATCATTACTTTCAGGAAACAGGAAACAGAATTCCTACACAGCCTAACCCTCTGGACAAGAATATATGGGCAAGAATATATCTGCATCCATTATTCAGGCTAAAACCATGGCAGAGCTGTCAGGCCTGGATCTCCGAGTCCACTTGACACAGAGCTATTTGTGGTTCTACCCTGTTGATAAGTGAAGCACACTTGTAAGGCATCACGGACTGACGCCATTTTTCTCAGTTCACTCAGGGTATAGTGAATGTTTTCCCAAAACTTAACAGGCAGCACAGCAATATTAGATGCCTTCACCCAGAGTAATACGACAGTTTATCGTTATAGACACATCATTAGAAAAATATACAAAACATTCACCATAGCATTATGCAAAAGCTGGGAAAACTGACATAATTTAACCTTCCATCCATCAGCAATAAATCCATAAAAGGAGCATACGGATTCTGTAACTCTATTCCGTCAAGCAGTTCTACATGAAATGAGAGACGGGTTAAGAGCCAAGTGTCTGGAGCTAGACTCCTTGGATTCAAAACCAGTTCCTTAACCTGCACCAGAAAATCATATAAGTTACTCTACCCTATGTCTGTGCAGCCTCCTACATAAAGTAGGGCAAGGGGATAATAACTTACTTCAGTTATGTTGGGATTAAACAATCAACAAATGTTACCAAGGGCCAGAGTGATAGCACAGTGGGTAGGGCGTTTGCCTTGCACGTGGCCTATCTGGGTTCAATCCCCGACATCCCATATGGTCCCCAAGCACCGCCAGGAGTAATTCCCTGTCAGGAATAACCCCTGAGCATTGTTGGGTATGACCCAAAAAACAAACAAAAAAAAGTTTAAAAATCAGGAGTCCAAGTGACAGCACAGCGGGTAGGGCGTTTGCCTTGCACACATATACATAATGGATTATTACCTGGCCATAAGAAAAGACAAAGTAATGAAATTTGCTGATATATTGGGGGATCTGGAAATTGCCAAGTAACTTAGTAAGTATAAATAAGAGAATTATTTCTGTCATATATGGATATCACAATCATGATCTTCCCATTGATCATCTATTTGCTAGAGCGGGCACCAGTAATATCTCCATATCTCCTGTCTCATGCCAGTAGAGCCAGGGGCATCGGCTTGCTACAGGAACATAAAGAGCCTCAAAACATTATATTAGGTCATGGGAATGACCTAATATAATTGATACTGGAATTTGGCATATCACATGCAACACGAGAAGCTTGCCAGGTTGTCGAGCGGGAGGCAAACTCTTTTAAACACCTCCAAATAAAGCATTTATTGATGAGCCGGGCTGTAATGGGCTGGTCTGCTGGGTGGAGTTCTGACGAGAGGGAAGTCCAGAAGTGGAAAATGGCGGCGCCCGTGGAGTGAGGAGCGGTGGTCTGGCTTGTTGTGAGGCTCTGCCGAGGTGGTGGGCCAGGGCTAGAACCCGCCATGCCTCCCGACTGCCTCATGATAAAGAAACATAATGGTGGAACAGCAAATACTCAAAGGCCGTGGATACAAAGAACATGATAACTAGTATTTAGTCTGAAGCATGTTGCTTAAGAGCACTAAGAGCTTGGACAGGGAGAGGGCAGTACTATAGATGAGTGTAGCATTCAACCCTTGCCAAGCGCCCCTTGAGGTGTTGCAGGTGTGGCTGTGGTGCCAGGCTGCAAAGGCAGAGGCAGACAGGAGACATGCTTGTCTACACCCAGGGTTCTGCCCGTGGGCCCTGGATAGTGGATGGTCTGACGTAGAAAAAGACTGAGCCCCCTGGGATGAACCCAGAGCCACAGCAGAGCCTGGCAAGCTACCCATGGTGTATTCATTATGCCAAATACAGTAACAATAGTGGATCTCATTCCCAATGAATGGAGACATTACTGGTGCCCATTGGAGCAAATCGATGAACAACAGGAAGACAAGTGAAGCGATATATGCATTCAGCAATAAGGTGGAGGTGGAGCTGAAATGTGGAAACTATTATGTGTGGAAACCTATCAGCAATAGTACTATAAACTACTTAGCAAAAATGTCGAAACTAAAATAAAAGTGTCTTTCCGAGTATCAGACTGGTGGGTGGAAAGCAAATGGGAGTGTGAATTTTTTGGTTCATATAGATATCTATACCTATATCTATATCTCAACATCTTTATCTGTGTCCATAGTGCATATCAGTGTTTTTGGTCATATAGTTTACAAAGGAATCGCCCTGATCTGGCATATTGAACCTAGAACCCTATGCAAGCCATTACATTTCAACTTTATTGCACAATTCTAAATTAAATGGATTACTTACTCAACCATTGATTGCTTGAACAATTCCATAATGCGTTCTAATTTGCCTAATTGAAATAAAAAAGAAAGTAAATTTTTTTGGCTTTTCCCCAACTTTTCGCTACATCTCCCTGGAAATCAACAGATATCCATCCAATGTTTGCAAGAAGTCTCCTTAATTTTACTTTTGTCAAAGAGTACCTGATATTGTCTTATTTTCTCACGTAAACACTAAGATAATATTTAACAACATACAACTGATGTGGCATAAAATATAGAGAAACCACAGGATTTCTGGGACAATATGACAATATATTATGCTAAAAAATGGATGGGTTTTGCCTTGCTCTGTAAATTTACTTCATTGAACACACAATTCACTTGTTTGTCTCCATAGATCTTTGCTTACTTGTTTTTCCACTCTGGAGAAGCCTGTGTTCTCTTCTAAACACATATTCTATTTCTTCGCCTCATTTTTAATTTTTTTTTTGTTTTTTTTGTTTTGTTTTTGGACCCACTTGGCTTTGCTCAGAGCTTTCTAATAGCCCTTAACTCAGGGATCAGTCTCAAAGGGCTTGGTGGATAAAGAATGCCAGGGAAAGAAACAGGGTCAGTCACGTGCAAGGCAAATGTCTCATCTGCTGTACTAACTCTTGGCATCACCCGCCATGTCTTTTCATTCAATTAAAATGATCTTTCTTGAAATTTATAGACTAAAGGAAAAGGAAAGAAAAAATTTAAAAAATGGATGGGTATTTCATATATTACTGCGAAATACCAACATTTTCATATGGATGACAGTGTTTTCATATGGATAACCATACATATGGATATTTGTTCTCACACTCAACAGTATACACTGGCATTGCCCTCTTATTGGACAAATATTTTTTTTTTTTTTTTTTTTTGCGGGGTCCCGGGGGGGGGCGGGGTCACCGGCCGGGGGGGGGAGGAAACCCCCCCCCCCGGAACGCTCCAGCCCCAAATATTTTGTTTCTTAAACCACAAGAAAGACTGTTACATTTCAATAAAAAAATTCATAGCAATCAACAAATATTGCTCAACTCTTTTTATTTGACATTGTAGAATAAATGGAGAAATTACACTTAAATATAAAGAACTACCTTCAATGTCAACTAGGTTATATTTTCTTGAGAAACTAAAATGAATATAGTCATATTTACAATAACTGGAATTAAATACCTAGTCCAGCATACATGTGTTTTAGAAGAGTTAACATGATTTTCATTTTGAGCAAATAAGACATAAACACCTATAATTCAGTTCATGTAAGCATGGGGTAATTTAATTGCAATTTAAAGAATTGACATATGTTTTGCCCACCACTCCTATCTATAATCAGACCCATTTTTGATTTAAAGCACTGTCATCATAAATTAAAAATGGTTAATTTCTTCTTCTTACAAGAAAAAACATTCTTTACATCAAAATATCACATTAACTTTCATCATGGAAAATATTTCATGTAGAAGTTTCTATGTACTCTGAGATTTTTTGGGTTCAATATACTTTTTTTACTTTAGCCATTCACTTAGCCATAAAAATAAAACAAAGTTAAAACAAACATAAAGTTCTCAGTCTCCCAATTTGAGAGAGTTCTCAGACTCTCTCTCTCCAATAGGAAATCCTTTTCATGTGTGATCTCTTTCTCTCAATAGCTATCACAGGAAGGCTAATATATTGCAATTTTCACTTGGCTCAGACTTGTATTTAACTTTCTACAAGATAATTTGTAAAATGATTGAATTTCTCTACATTCACATGCCACAAGCATTACAAAATTGAAATATTTAATTGTTACTCTTCAATTTTTTCTGAAAAAATGTGAGTACAACACTGCATTGCTATTTGTGTTAACTGCTTTTTATTAAACTATAAGCTATGGAAAAAAGTTCTTGTGGGTTTATCTCTTTTCTGCTTAATTAAAAGCAAGCTAAACAAAAGGGAAATATATATTCAGAATATATATACAATTTTGTGTGAATTTAACAATTAAATATTAATTTGATGTTTTATGCATACATATAACAGTCTAAGAAATAAGTGTATTGCAAAATTACCCTCTTTACTGAATTTAATTGATATAACAAAACTACATCTTGAGCCACATCTTTTTAAATTGAAAGTAGAAATACATAAACTGATGGGGTGTTATTTAATATTAAATTAAAGTCCAATTATTTTGGAAAAACTCATGAATTTTCATTGTAAGTTCATAAAGGCTAACTAACAAAGCTCTGGTTGATAATATGTCGATTTGCCCTTCTCAGATGATAAAGCACAATTAAAATGGGTAAATGATATAGAAAAGAAATCATTAGTAGCAAAAAGCATAGGAAGACTTCAGTTTTGAATGGAAGAAAAGAATAATTTTATCTGATTCTGCTAAATATGTCAGTCAGAAGAAACAGGACAATAACATTAATAATGTGTTCTCTGATAATACAGGAGGGAGCTGAATGATGAATCAGATTGGAAAAGCAGATATTAAACCCAAAAAATGTTGGAACTTACAATGAAAAGACCAGAGAGTGTGTTCCTGAAGGCAAACACATGAAAAAGGGTAAAGATAATAATGAATATAGTGATGCTGATTTAGGTGACACTGAGTGGCTTATCTAAGAGAAATGAAAGAATAACTAATGTCTTAAATTTGTACAAAGTGAATACAAACTAGATTATTAAAAGTAAAAAGGAACAAAACAATAAAAACATGTCTTGGCTATTGGTATTCTGCATTGTGAATTAAATACAGAAATGGCTTATTTAATGTTTTAAAGTAACAACCTCTAAAAACTTCACATCTGCGATGTTATTCATACAATCAAAATGTTAGTCATTTTTTACCACAGCAAAATATATGAATATAATTTCAGGAACAAATCTAAGTATTTCTCTGTTTATTTCACCCATTGATTTTATTTTCAGTTTTTATATTAAAGCATAAATTTTGAGACTCTAATCCGAAACAAGGAAATCACCACAAGCAGCAAGTTGATAGCAATATTAAATTTGTATCATGTATTCCAACATGTTTCATCACTTGCTGTTGCATTCTCTTTTTCAATGTTTTTCTAAATAGATGGATCATTTTTTTGTTTGTTTGTTTTCAAATTTTAAATTATGTCCTAGGCAAACCCTTAGGTACTTATGAGATCTAACTTGGAATGTTGGAGTTTTCTTTTAGCAGAAAATCAATCTCTGGCTGTAACTTCTAATCTATATTCTGGCAGCAATGGTTCCACAATTAATTTTTCTAAGCTGATAGTACTATTTACTTCTTACTTGTGAGTACTACATAGTACTCAATCAGAGACCTCCTTGAAACCTTTCCTCTTGCACATTTAACAAGTCTTGCCTATGATAATTAGAATCAGATCATGTAGACTCAGTTCTGATACATCCTCTGGAATACATAATTGGCATTCCCTGAACTCATTTATCTCTGATTACAAGGGGTTTCTGTTCACAGAGTGTTCCGATTCTTTTAAATTTATGCTGGGTATCTCTATCTCTATAATACTTAGCAAAAACATATATGTAAGACTAAAGAATCAAGCAATAGTATTTGATAGTATTGAAATAGAATCTGATTTTTTTAAAAAACAACAAGCATTGGAAATAAAGTATAGGATTTATATTCTCATATGCTTTGTTCTTAACTTGCCACATATCATAGCTCATAATACATATTTATGTATATATATATATATATATACATAAGTACATATATAAAGGATATGTTTGTCTGTATTCTTGCACTCAGGTATCCTTCCCGGCCAGCTGGGGGTTATATGGGTGCAGGATGTGAGCCTCAGGTAGGCCTTATGCAATGTAAGTGCCCACCTGCTGGCCTCAGAGTACATATTTTGAAAATATCTTCATTGTGTCTAGAACTCACTGCTCTAAGAATGTTCTTCTAAAGTTTGTATGCAGCCGCAATTTTCAAGGTTTCTCATATACATATTTGGTTAAATATAATGCTATAAAAGAAGTATAGATTTCCTCAAAAGACTGAGAATATGACATATCTAAATTGTATGTTTTGATAGATTATGTTAGTGGTTGGGGAATAGAAAACTATTAAAATTTCAAATTATAATGACATTGCATACACATGTATACATATATTCACATACATACACCTACATTGACAAGGACATTAAGAAATACGAGTCATAATAAATAGATATTCATATGCATTGTGTCTCAGAGTAAGAAAGTTATGTAACTGATCAGGCTTCGCATAAAATATTCATACAAAAACAAGATAGCCACTCAGTTTTTTACATAAAATATCTAGGCATTACAGATTGCCAACTAGAACTTCAGCATCATAGATTAAATTGCCTGTCAGAGGGTGGAATATACCGCAAGTGTGTGGAGGTCAGAGGTAAGGTAAGACAGATTAGGAAACAATGTTCTAACAATTATTGGAAATAATAATACCAACCTAGAACTGAGCATTGTATATAGGCATAGGGATATACATGATATCTTTAAGTGTGTGTATTGCAAGCCACATTGTGTAAGGAAGTAAGAGATGTGTAAGATAGATAGATAGATAGATAGATAGATAGATAGATAGATAGATAGATAGATAGATAGATAGATAGATAGATAGATAGATAGATAGACAGACAGACAGACGGATAGATAGATAGACAGACAGACAGACAGACACAGACAGACAGACAGACAGACAGACAGACAGACAGACAGACAGATAGATAGATAGATAGATAGATAGATAGATAGATAGATGAGATAGATAGATAGATAGATAGATAGACAGACAGACAGACAGACAGATGCATACATACATACATACTTACATGCAGAGAGAGAGAGAGAGAGAGAGGCAAAGTACCTGCCACAGAGGCAGTCTGGAGAAGGGAAGGATCGGGGAAATTGGTGGTGGGAAATGGACACTGGTGGGCGATGGGTGCTGGAACACAGAATGACTGAAACCCAACATGAAATCTTTGTAATTGTACATCTCATGGTGGTATAATACATTTTTTTAAAATTACTTCTCAGTAAATAATGTTCATGCTTATCTCACCTACATCAGTTAATATTAAATGAAAATGATTATTTTTTAAAAGTATAGGTTGACTGCATTTAAATCCACATTTAGCAGCTAGCAACCACATGCTTTAAATGAAAAAAATACTTACTACAATTGCTTGCTTTTTGTGTCCAAGTTAGTTTGTGACATGCTTTTAACTGTGGATGAAAAAAAAACAAGAAACAAACAGAGCATGAAATTAATATTAATTTATGGGCTAAACATGTGAAGTGACATACTCTCCTACGTTGTGACAATAATAGAAATAAAAGGTTTTTATAGTATTTGCTTAAAAGATAACAAAGTACTTTTATATTTTTTATTGTAAGTGGCATCCTTTAATATGCCCTCTTCTTTTTTTTTTTGGATCACACCCGGCAGCGCTGAGGGCTTACTCCTGGTTCTGCACTCAGGAATTACTCCTGGTGGTGCTCTGGGGACCATATGGGATGCCGGGGATGGAAACGGGGTGGCACAGGCTGGCCGTGTGCAAGGCAAACTCCCTACCACTGGGCTATCGCTCCAGCCCCTAATATGCCCTCTTTAGATTTATTTATTTATTTATCATTCATTTATTATTTATTTATTTATTTATTTATTTATTTATTTATTTGCTTTTTGGGTCACACCCAGCAATGCTCAGGGGTTTCTCCTGGATCTGCACTCAGGAATTACACCTGGCGGTGCTCAGGAACCATATGGGATGCCGGGAATAGAACCCGGGCCAGCATGGGCCGGCCGCATGAAAGGCAAATGCCCTACCCGCTGGGCTATCGCTCCGGCCCCGCCCTCTTTAGATTTATTTTTTATCTCATTTAAATAACAGGTTATTAGGAAACTCATTCTATATAAACATGCTTTCTACAACAGTTCCTATAGATAATGATAATGTCTTATTTTTCTGCATATGCCCAAAACAGTAGTAATAATGGACCTCATTCCCAATGGATAGAGATGTTACTGGCACCCTCTCGAACAAATGGATGATCAATGGGAAGACAAGTGATACAAGTGGAGTGATTGCCTTTCTAGGGATTATCACTTATCACTATATCACTTGATCACTTGACCAACCGTTATTCATCAATTTGCTCTAGCGGGCACCAGTAATATTTCCACTTGATCCTATCACATGCCAGTGTGGCCCAATGGAATCTGGTTACTTCAGGAATATGAAGAGCCTCAAACCATTCGTTCAGGGTCTTGGCGAAGAAGTCTGACCATCTTGTAGGTGGGAGGCCAAGTGAACTTTTGACATCGCATGGATCCAGTCGGTAATGGCTCTATTCCAGTGGTCGTCTCCAAATTGCATTACATGTCCAGCCCATCTGATTTTTGATGCCTTGGCAAGCGAGACAGCGTCCCTGACTCTGGAAGCGATGAAGGTTGGAGCTCCGGATCCCTTCTCTCACTTGAGTGAGGCGTGATATTCTAAGCATAGCTCTTTCGATTCCTCTTTGGGAAACCCTAGTAGCATTCTCATCCTGCTTTGGTAAGGCCTAGGGCTCTGAGGCATATGTTAATGCAGGGAGAACAATAGAGTTGAAGAGATGGTCCTGGAGCCAGAGGTTCTTTGTCTTTTTAGCCATTTCTTTGATACTTTTGAAGGCATTCCATGCCACTCTCTTCCCCCTGTGCAATTCACTTATACAATTTATATTTTTATTTAATAGCACTTTTATGGAGGAAAGCAATTTTACTACTAGAAGGTAAGAATTTAGTTCAATTTGTTGTTCTACTGTTAATGATAGTATTATTATATATAATTTATATATATGGTGTATATATAATAAGCATTCTTTAACTGCTTGGGTAAAACAAGGAAACAAACCCTTCTAAGTTCTATTCTCTTTCCATCAGACCAGAACATCCACTTGATCTGTCTGGAAATGGTTTTTTCACTGTGTTCTCACAGCTTATCTATGCACCTGGCAGTTAACAGAAACTCCAAAAACATATGTTGATTGAATGAGCAAATGGCAGCACACATGGATAAAGTAACTTCCTCACTATAACCCTGACAGACTTCAGCTGAAATACTAGCATAGAAAGGCAGGGCAAACCTAAGATTATGTTTTATTAAAGAGTGAATATTTCCATGAACCATGTGAATCTTAGGGTCATTGATCAGCATGAAGCAAACTATTGCAGATGCCCCCACCCCCAAAGCTATAGAGAGACTGGGTGTACCTTCTGCACATTTTTGCATTTACACTCTAGATAATTCTGTAGGCATTAGTGAAGTGGTGTGTTGTTCTGTTGCTGTCAATAAGGTGATATACTCAGCAGGAAATATAACTGTAGAGAATAAGAGTAAGAACACCATCTAGGGGAATAGTGGATGCAGAATGTGGGCATTGACAATGGCGACTGATAATGTATGAGACATTTTCAAGCAGAAATGCTGGCTGGGCATGTTTAGGGAATCACATTTGTCCCATCTCTCACAGTGGAAAATGTTGAGAAATGTTTTTTATTCTTTCCTATGAAAGTATAATTTTACCCTTAGGCTACTGATGGCAGAAAAGACATAAGTGACAAAGATTCATCAAAAGATGTTATGTTCAAGGACTCAGTATGCATTGCATTTTAATGACTATTTGGAAGAAATAGGAACATTTAATGGAGGAGGACTTCATTGAAAGTTATTTCAATTAAGTCTAAATGGTTGCTGCTGTCAAAATAAAATGCAAACTTTGCTAATACTTGTATAGATGATTCTAATGGTATAACTAAGAAAATTTGTAATATTATATCAAGCTGTAAATAGGACAATTATAGTTATATGAAGGACCAGGAGCCTCATAAACAAGCAGGGAAGGAACAAAGAAGCCTTTGAAACTGCATCGTGCTGAAATTTTAATTATGAATCGGAGTTAATAAAGCATTGATTTTGAAATGTCCATATGTGCATCATATGTGGATATGTGTGTATTTTATTAGAATGCATGTTATTAAAAGAGGTGTCATATGTTTCTAAGCACTTAGTACCAAAGCATGATTGTAATGGAAATTAAAGGATTAAAGAAAACAGGAATGAAAAGTTTTATGTTAGGTATTAAAATGTCATAAAAACTTATTGGTGAACCCATTGATTGCTCCTCATAATAGCTACATCATTTAAACATTTTACAGGATAAAAAATACTCCAAGACAAAAAATTCAAGAGATTGATTTTGAATCAGGTTTTCTTTATATCAGTTAGTGTTATATTCATGAATATTAGAAAAGGTATAATTCCATCATCAAAAATTCTTTTTATTTCATTTTTGTAAACAATTATCATTTTTAAAACCAATAATTATTCATATGTCTAATATACCTGAAGATTAGATATTACCACATCGTTGTTTCTTTTTAATTTTTGTTTGAGCATCCCAAAGCGCAAACTTTGGTTCTTGAGGACTATTCCAGGCACAGTGCTCAGAGATATTCACACTGTGCTTGTGAATGGTTCTGAATCCCAGTCTCCATTTGCAAAGAGTTCTATCAGCTCATAGGGCTATCTCCAATGCTACCATTTCATAGATTCATACCTTAGACTACATATAAATTGCCACACTTGGTTGTTTATACCCTCTATACTCATATTCTCTATAAAGTACATTATTTTTTGTTAGATTAACTGTATCACTATAAGATTTAATGGAATTAACCTAAATTCTGTGAGAATGAGACCCACAGACATGGGGCAGAGCTGCTCAAGAGGCACCCAGAAGGGATGGCAGGTTCTAGCTCTGGCCCGCCACACCAGCAGAGCCTCATAACAAGCCAGATGACCCCCCACTCCATGAGGGGCTTCCATTTTCCACATCCGGACTTCCCCCTCGTCAGAACTCCACCCAGCAGACCAGCCTGTCACAGCCTGGCTCACGTGGCCGCTTGTGGCCGTGTGGTTCTTCAATAAGTGCTGGATTTTGAGATGACTACAAGAGTATGCTACCCGCATGGAAGAGCCTGGCAAGCTACCCGTGTTGTATTTGATATGTCAAATACCAGTAACAATTATAGACCTCATTCCCATGATCTTATGGAATGGTTTGAGGCTCTTTATGATCCTGGAGTAAGCAGGTGCCCTTGGGCTCTACCTGCATGAGACAGGTCATATGGAGATATTATTGGTGCCCGCTCGAGAAAATTGATGATGAAAGGGAAGACAGTGACAGTGATACAGTGAACCTAAATTTTATAGCTATATGAGGAATGTAATCTGAAAATTGTGTTTTTAAACATCTATTAAAGGCTCAATATGAAAATCATTAATGCTATATTTTAGTCATTTTTATTATATTTTCAGAATAAATCAGTGTCAGGTTTGTTGGATATTATTCTAAGATTTTTTTTTCTCTGATCTGGCAGCAATCTGCTAACAGCCTGGAGTGTCAATACTGGATTAACATCTCATAAATAATGTGACCTATAAATAGTAATCTATATGAGGTTCACAAACACATTACATTCTATTCATGCATTTCTGCTTTTTTATATTACCTAGTGTGTTTTCACGCAGTGTCTTCTTCCATTGAAAAACTCCAAATCATCAATTCAAATGTAATTCTGTAATCAACTCTTCCAGGTAGCGTTTGCTGAATAGCGTCCAAACTTTCAATTACACCTGTATAGGAATGCCAATTACAATGTCTTATGTCATTGTGAGTATACTTCTAAAAAGAATTCTCAAAAAAATAAGGAAAAGTTAGCAAGATTTTCATTTATATGTTTCTTTATGTAGAATTTTTTAAAATTTATTTTTGACAATAACAAAAATGTTCATGTTTGGTTTTAAAGCCATACAGTGTTCCAGCACCCATCCCTCCACCAGTTCCCACCTCCCACCACCAATGCCCTTGATACCCTCCTCCCTCCCTAGCCTGCCTCCATGGCGGGTTCTCCATCTCTTTTCTCTCTTTCTCTTTCTCTCTCTCTCTTCCCTCTCTTACATGTTGTGGATTGTGATAGACTTTCGACAATCATTGGTCCACTGCTCCTTTCTCTGTCTTACCTAACCTCTGCTCCCAGACATTTGTGGTAGTTTTGACCTTTGGAAAGACCTCCTGATCCACATTTCACCTGGCCTTGGATATTGGTATCATAATGTATGTATGTATGTATATATATATATATATACATACACATATATACATACATACATATATATACATATATATGTTATGCAAATAAATGCAGTCATTCTATATCTATCTCTCTCCTTCTGGCTAATTTCACTCACCATGATCTTCTCTATGTCCAACCATTTATAGGCAAATTTCATAACTTAATTTTTCCTAACTGCTGCATACTATTCCATGGTGTAGATGTACCAAAGTTTCTTTATCCAGTCATCAATTTTTGGGCACTCTGGTTGTTTCCAGATTCTGACCCTTGTGAATAATGCTGCTGTGAATACAAAAGTAGGGATGGTGTTTGCTGCGTGTTTTTGGCTCCCCAGAGTATATTCCCAGGAGTGGTATGGCTGGGTCAAATGGGAATTCAATTTCTAGTATTTGGAGAAATTTTTTTGAATGCATTCATATGAATTTGAAGGAGCATGCTTTATTTTTCTCTAGACAGAACAAAGGATCAATTCACTTCATTCTGGGTCAAAATTAACAGGGTCATATTAAATATCTTGCCCTCCCAATATTTCCAAAATAATGGTTATATCTCTGAGGAAAAAATGTTTCCAGTCTAACACATATTAGATAAGAAAAGAAAATTATAAGGCAAAGAAAAGGGAAGAATGAAGTGAGCCATTTAATTGTCTCAGAATAATGCTTTTATATAGTTTTGTAGATCAAGGTTAGAAAATAAAGTCAATTTACTGACTTTAAAAATAATGGTAGAGGGGATCACTAAACTGGGAGTAGAAAGTGGTTCTAAGAGTTGGGAAAGCATTATGAATGAAAGCCTATCAGTAAAACTCCTGTAAACAACAGCCAAAAAAAAAAAGGAATTTAAAAAAAAATAAAGAATTTCCTGTAGAAGCAGAATGGTGCAAGAGAAGCAGATGGGGTGGTGGAAATTGGTGGACTGAAGCGGACATGGGCGGTGGAATTAATGTAACATTATGCGTCTGAATCCAATTGTAAAAAAAAATTGAGTTCACAGTGGCTAAAAAAACAAATGAATTTATTTTTTAAAAATAGATATTAAAAAATCTGAGAATCTAGAAAAGCCAAAAAAAATAAAAGGCCACAAATTAGAGAATTTCAATTCAAACAACTGTATTTAAGGGACTCTGGAGTTATTTAGTGTATTTTTCTTGAGGGATCATCCAGGCACTAACCAGTTGATAGGTGTGAAACTGCATAAGCAACCCATCTGAAGGGTTAGAGAGAGGTGTAGTTGGTGTTCTAGAGGGTCAGAAATATGAATTTTCCTTATTATTGGAATATCTGAATATTAACATGATATTTGGGGAATATGTATAAAATCTTCACTCAAAATTAAGGAATAATTGGTCTATGCTTTAATATAGCCTTACTATTGATTAACAATCAGTAAAGAGAGATGCTAAAATATCACTGTATCATTGTTATTCACTGTCTTCCTGTTCATCATCGATTTGCTTGAGCGGGCCCCAGTAACATCTCCATATGTCCTGTCTCATGCTAGTAGAGCCCAAGGGCATCTGCTTGCTCCAGGAACATAAAGAGCCTCAATCCATTCCGGAATGAGGTCTATAATTGTTACTGGTATTTGGCATATCAAATACAACACGGGTAGCTTGCCAGTCTCTGCCTTGCAGGTAGCATACTCTTATAGCTAACTCATAATTAAATCTTTTAATTTTCCCATTCAAACTTTTCCAATTATATGTATCTCGAAATTATATATGGGCAATTTTATATACATTTAGTCTTATTTTATTTATCATTATGCCATTTTATAGTTTTAAAACTTTTCTGCACCTTAAATACTCATTTGTAACTGCAAATGTTAACACAGTAGGCTATTTCTACTACACAAACAGGTTACCTTATATTGAGAAAATGCACAGATTTAAAGTGTTTTCAATTGTATTCATAGAATGCTACATACTTATCATAATACAAGATTTTCATGTATCATAAGAAACAGGAAAAATTACCACTAATGTCAAATATATTTAATAATAGCAGAGTGTATGGAAAATACATGCATCAGGTAAACTAACTGATTGATTAAAAGAACAAAGAGAAATAAAAAATAAAATGGATCATAGACAATGAACGAGGTGATGTATTTGAGACTAATTTTAACAATACCTCCAATGCACTTGTATACTTTTGATAGTTTGATTAAAATAGTTTTACATATTAAACTAATAAGAGAAAACCCTATAGATGCCACATGCACAAATCATATTTTTATTTAGTTCAACATTTATGTTAAGAATTTTTAATAATTCAATAGGCGTTTCTGATAAAATTATAAATGGTTTGGGGATAAGTTGGAACTTTCTCAATCATTAAAGCTTTTCTTAAAATTCAAATTTCAATGCTGAGTGATTTTTCTTTAAGATTGGGAAGGAGACAACGTGACATATGTTACCTTGATTCAAAAATGTCTTCATATTTCTAGCCTAGTCAATATGCCAAGATAAATTTAAACATTCAGATACTGCAAATGAATAAAAAAATTCTGCTATTTTCAAAGGAAGTCTCTCAAATGACATAAATACAAGTCTCTCAAATGACATAACTACATAAAAGTAGTTCTCAGAGGCAGGAGAGATCGTACTGTGGTGGGGTGCCCGTCCTGCATGTGTGCAAATCCTCTTATCCCATATGGTCCCAACAGCCCCTCAAAGCGATACTTGAGTGTAGAGCCAGTTGTAAACACTGAGCACTGCCCAGTGTGGCCCAAAACACAAATACCAACAACAATAATTCCAAGACGTCAATAGCACAAGGAATATAATTAAAAAGAAACTGTAGCTAGGGACATGACTCAGTGATAAAGCGCACAATTAGTGAGCAGGAGGCATATGTATACTGCGTACAGTCTCTAGCACTGCAAAAGAAAAGAAAATATCACTTACCATTTCTGTCAATGGAGAGAAATACAGCAGGTTGGGTGCTTGCTTTGCATGCAGCAGACGTACTTTACTCCCCCGTAACTGTAGTGGGACCCCACACAGGCAGCATAAGATCTAAGTGTAGACTCAAGAGAAAGCCCTGAGCACTGAGAGGTGTGATCCAAGCCCTCACCTTTTCCCACCATGAAAAAAAGTAAAAATATTTTATAGACTATTTGTGAAAAATGAAAATCAGCATATGATTCTTCATACAGAGTATTGTTAGGGGTGTGGATACTTTTGTTGAAATTAATGATAGCTGTGCTCAGAAATTGGAAATTATCCATCACTTATCTCTGTATCTTTAAATTATCCATAAAGACAGTTAAATATTATATAAATATATGTGTATATGTATGCACACATATGTATAATATATGTATATGTATACATATAAACATTGGATATAGGCATAAATTTGAGCAAGATAAATGAATTATTCAGAATAATCTCAAAATAAGTGCATGAAGTCAGAGCCTGGCAAGGCTACCCATGTCGTATTTGATATGCCTAAAACTAGTAATAAGTTTAGACCTCATTCCCATGACCTAAATGAATGATTTGAGGCTCTTCTTGTTCCTGGAGTGAGCAGATGCCCTTGGGCTACAACAGCACACGAAAAGGGATGTATAAAAGATGTTACTGGTGCCTACTCAAGCAAATCGATGAACAATGGGAAGACAAGTGACAAGATTTTGTTTTTCCCAAGTATTTTTGAATAGATGTACGATTATTTACATTTTATGATTAGGGCACTGAAATTCAAATATATTAAGTGAAAACAAAAAACTTTCAGTTTATTTTAAAGTATGAGATTTTAACAGTCATGCAAAATGGTTCACATACTTTTATTAAGGCAGTCAGATTAAAATAAATTGTGGTGAATTTATCTACAGAATACTCAATAGAATTAAAAATGATAGCAATAACAATAATGATTCTCTAAAGATTATAAGCCACAAGGAGCTTTTTACGCTAAACACATTTTGATATTCTTCTTTTCTGGTAATCCTGTCTAGATTCACAGGTAAATATGTGACAGATGTTTGGAGATAAATTCAATGCCCAACTAGGTTGCATAAAGTGATTTTATAATTCTCTAGTGAGAATTTTTGTTTCGCTTAAATATATGATTTTGTTCAAAAAATGTTTGCCAAAATAAACCATTGTTCCTAAGGGGGAGTTACAACTACTTACTGTCTTGTGGTTTCTAATAGTCGAGCATTTTAAAATAAGAATGTGGGGGCCGGAGGGATAGTCCAGCGGATAGGACATTTGCCTTGCATGCAGCTAGGCCTGTGCCAGCCTGGGTTTGATCCCAGGCATCCCATATGTTCCCGAGCACCACCAGGAGTAATTTCTGAGTGCAGAGCCAGGAGAATCCCCTGAGCATTGCCGGGTGTGACACAAAAAAGGGAAAAAAAAAGAAGAATGCTCATATTGCAAAGACAATATTGTTTTCACAAATATAATTGCTAGTACATCAATAGATAAAGAGTAGAGAAAAGAAGCATATTTTCCCCAAACGTATAGGACAACATATGCAATTATTTGACTCATTTTGGCAAACCAGATTGGAATGTTATGTTCTGATATATGATTCCAAGTACTAGAAAAGTGGAGCTCAGGACATGTCTTACAAGTTGTAATAACTGACTTGAACATTTTTGTAATCCTTAGATTACTCAGAAAGCAGCTGGAAGCATCGCACCACCTCAAATCATATCAGGATATGACTATTAAAACAGTTCAGCCCTTCTCGGCGAAGTTTCTCTTGTTAATCCATCTTCATATACATTCTTACACTCAAAAACTATTGATTATTTATGCATACTTTTATTTTCATTATTTGATCCTGTTCTGGGCAAATTGGAAGTTTTAATTCAATTATTTATCAGGTACTTATATTGTCCTTACTTTAATGAAAATGTAATAGATTGTGTACCTTCTATTATGATATCTCAAATAAATGCTAATGTTTAGTTTCACTTTATCTCATGGGAAGTCTGTGAGGCTGACTTTTGATCACTTACTGACAATACTTGACCGTGACTAACTCCTATCACCAAAATACTCTTTTCTTTCAAGTTCACATTTGAGCATGATTTCCATATTAATTTTAGTCTCCCAATTACTGACTGTGTTATATATTCATACCTTGTTGACACATGATAGTTCCCAGTTATTTTATTCTCCAAGTTCTGGAATATGTATCAGTCATGCAATAGGTAGATTCAATATTAATAAGCATCATTGCAATGGAACATCAAGAATTGGATCATCAGCAATGACTACTTAGTAACCTTCTGTTCAACGTTTGAAATTTACATCATCAAAATCTATGTAGCTTTTGAAATATCTATTTAAATTTTACTTTTTAATATGACATTTACTCAGTTTAAGCTTACTGAGTGAGTATTTAACTTGATCACTTGATCACTTGAATCCCGTTATTCATCGATTTGCTCGAGCGGGTGCCAGTGACATTTCCATTGGACCCTATCACGTGCCAATGTAGCCAAATGGTATCTGGTTGATTCAGGAATATGAAGAGCCTCAATCCATTCCTTCAGGGTCTTTACAAGGAAGTCTGACCATCTTGTAGGTGGGCGGCCATGTGATCTTTTGACATCCCGTGAGATCCAGTAGGTAAGGGCTCTAGTCCAGCGGTTGTCTCCAAATCGCATTACATGTCCAGTCCATCTGATTTTCCCGATGCCTTGGCAAACGAGGCAGCATCCCTGATTCTGGAATAGCGATGGAGGTTAGAACTCCTGATTCCTTCTGTCACTTGAGTGAGGCGTGATATTCCAAGCATAGCTATTTCAATTCCTCTCTGGGAGACCCAGAATAGCATTCTCATCCTGCTTTCATAGGGCCCAGGTCTCTGAGGCATATGTTAATGCAGGGAGAACGGTGGAGTCAAAGAGATGTGCCCGGAGCTGGAGGTTCTTTGTCCTTTTAGCTATTTCTTCGATGCCTTTGAAGGCATTCCATGCTGCTCTCTTCCTCCTGCACAGCTCAGGTTTTAGGTCGCTCATCATGTTGACTTCTTGACCTAGGTATACATAACTGCTGCATTCAGAGATGTTTGTTCCATTGAGAGTGAATGAGAGTGAATAGTATTTAACTATTTGTCATTATTTTGAGACCACATCTAACAGTCCTCACTGAGTACTGTTTAGTTTGGGGATTATATACCCCAGACTCCATATGCAAAGTTATATACTCCAGCCCTTATATTTATTTCCCCAGCCCAAGTTATTTAACTTTTTTTTTTTTTTTGCTTTTTTGGGTCACACCCAACAATGCTCAGGGGTTTCTCCTGCTCTGCACTAAGGAATTACTCCCTGGCGGTGCTCGGGTGACCATATGGGGATGCCGGGATCGAACCCAGGGCCGGCATGGGCCTGCCACATGCAAAAGGCAAATGCCCTACCCAATGGACTATTGCTCCGGCCCCAAATTATTCTTTTTGATGTAATTTATATATTGTAAAAATATAGCCTTTATTTAATTTTTTAATGCTGTGAGTTAAGAAAATGTAAAGAAGGGAATTGTTTCATCATTACAAAAAACTTGCAGCTATAAAAAAAACAAAAGTTAAAACCAATTGGATCTTGGCTCAAAAAGCATTTAGCTTTTCTAATAAATATATTTCTGATATTATCAGTATCTCTATCTGAAAAGTTCATTCTCATTGTCTCAAATTTATTCATTACACATCAATCAGTTTATATTACATTTTCACTAGAAATCGTAATGACTTTCTTGCAATTTCCGCTCCTTCTTTTTAAAAAAGCAATATGAGAAATATATGTGTGGAATATCATTTAGCATGATCTTGACAGAAAATATAAAAAGCATGTTTTATATTTCTTATCACACTGACGCTGGTTATTTGTCTCAATATGTTAAAATAATTTTTTCAAATGTTTTATTAAATATAGTTTATATCACTTGCCAAAAATTCTTTAGATTTCTTCCAATTCATTTTATGTCAAGAAGTGTATACATTTATTTGCAAGTTTTTCTAAGACTACAATATTATTTATATGACACATGACTTTTTCATCCATTTTTAAATTAAAATGCATACATAATTTTCCTATGACTTTTAGCATGAATTATGAAATAATTTGAAAATAATACAATTTATAACTACTTGTCAATTTTTACTTTACTTGATCACTTGATATCCTGTTATTCATTGATTTGCTTGAGGGGGTGCCAGTAACATTTCCATTTGACCCTATCACGTGCCAGTGTGGCTCAGTGATATCTGGTTGCTTCAGGAATAAAAAGAGCCACAAACTGTTCATTCAGGGTCTTGACGAAGAAGTCTGACCATCTTGTAGGTGGGCGGCCACGTGATCTTTGACATCCCAGGGGATCCAATTGTTAATGGCTCTCGTCCAGTGCTCATCTCCAAATCACATTACATGTCCAGTCCATCTGATTTTTTGATGCCTTGGAAAATTATTACTGAAGATAACTAAATTTATATATATTAAAACAATTGACACTTGTCCAATCCAGTAGTAATAAAACAAGATCACTATATTTTGTGAGTTCTGGTATATTTTTGTTAAATTATTTAATTAATACCACTTTATATGCAAATTCTGTTTGTTGTAGATGCTATAACTATTCTTATTTAAAGTTCAGTAGGTGAGAAAACAATACTATGTAACTTTCAAACATATAATAAAAAGTTGAATATGCAGCAAATGATTAACTTTACTTTGGAAAAAAAATATACTATATGGTGAACATCATTTTTTAATTCATTTGAAAATAAATTCTTTGAAGTCTTGATCACTTGATCACTTGAATCCTGTTATTCATCGATTTGCTCGAGCGGGCGCCAGTAATATTTCCATTGGACCCTATCACGTGCCAATGTAGCCCAATGGCATCTGGTTGATTCAGGAATATGAAGAGCCTCAAACCGTTCCTTCAGGGTCTTAAGCAAGGAGGTCTGACCATCTTGTAGGTGGGCGGCCCACGGGATCTTTTTTGACATCCCGTGGGATCCAGTCTGTAACGGCTCTAGTCCAGCGGTAGTCTCCAATGCCGCATTACATGTCCAGCCCATCTGATTTTCGATGCCTTGGCAAACGAGACCTGGGTCCTACAAAAGCAGGATGAGAATGCTATTCGGGGTCTCCCAGAGAGGCATCGAAAGAGCTATGCTTTGAGATATCACGTCCTCACTCAAGTGAGAGGAAGGAGTCCGGAGTTCTGACCTCCGTCGCTATTCCCAGAATCAGGGACGCTGTCTCTTTGAAGTCTATTCAATGCTAATATTATATCTTGGTATTAGAATACAAAAAGACATGATGAATGCATGTTTATTAGTATTTGTTTCTATTTAAAAAATGCTATGCATTCTAGATTATAATAAATCTTTACAAAATAGACAAAAATGTGGAATCTACTATAACCATATTGAGTTATCTTAGAGCATATGTGTTTGTTTCTAAAAAGGAAAAAAAGCTAAGAATATTTGTTCTCTTATAACCCAAATGTAATGAATCTCAATCTTTTTTTTCTCACTGGCAATTTAAATATAAATATAAAAATGTGTGTTAAATGAGAGAAACAACAATTACTATGATTAACAAAATTTGTTTTTGTTACCAGAGAAATATAAAATCAAATTTGATATTTGATATGCCAAAAACCAGTAATAATTATGGACCTCATTTCCGTGACCTGAAGGAATGGTTTCAGGCTCTTCCTGTTCCTGGAGCAAGCAGATGCCCCCTGGGATACACTTGCTTGCAACAGGACTTATGGAGATGGTACTGATGCCCACTCGAGCAAATAGATGAAGAACGGGAAGATAAGTGAAGTAAAGTGATACGAGAGAAATCAATATTCTCACTTGAGTCACAATAATTGAAATAGAAGCACATAAAAGAAAATTGAAAATTTGTTTAATGTCTCGAATAACTTACAGAAATGTCAATGTAAAACTAATATCATAAAATTAGAAAGACTAAAGTTAAGTGTTGGATTACAGGCTTAGCTAGCTTGGGAACTTTGCTGTTTTATCCACTCACAGCTATTTTCATGTTCTTATGCCAGGATTCTTACTAATGAGATCTCTCTTCTGTGTAAACACTGATGGAGGGCTTGGCAGTTACAGAAGTCACTCTGAATGATTAACTTCGACGTATTATTATATATCTAATAATACTTCTGTGTTATCTAAATTGGACACAGCTCTTCTTTATACCCACTGGACCCCGTGGGACAGTTAGAATTTGCTAGGAGACTACGAGTCTACCTATATTGAGTCTATCGTTTGAGATTATAGGAAGGGTCATAGGGTTTGCCCCTCAAGCACGCATGCGTGACCCTTTCAGTATTCAGAGAACAAGATACTCAGAATTACCCTGGTCACTTGTCACTTGTCATCCCATTGTTCATCGATTTGCTCGAGTGGGTACCATAAGGTCTCCATTTGTTGGGAATGAGGTTCATTTTGTTAATGTTTTTGGCATATCAAATACACCATGGGTAGCTTGTCAGGCTCTGCCGTGGCTCTGGGGTTCATCCCAGGGGACCCAGTCTTTTTTTTTGTGTCAGACTATCAACCATCCACCATCCAGTGCCCACAGGTCAGAGCCCTGAGTGTAGATAAGTCTGTCTCCCCTGTCTCCCACCTTCCAACACAGCTGGGCACCGCAGCCACAACTGCAACACCTTGAGGGTCAGGAAATAAAATTAGGAATTATTTAATACAATATAGTGCACTGCTTATTCTCTTTTATATATCTAATCCTTAACTGGCATCAAAACATACTGCACTGTTATTTGTACTTTAAACACATTGGAAGTAATTATATCTTCCCTCTCACAAATGAGGATTCTTTTTTTTTTGCCCACCTGACATGTATATAAAAAATTTTATTTCATCTTACTTGGTCAAAAAACAATGGCAAATCAAATTATTAGATCAATAAAAGTCAATTTATTGATGATGATTCTTAATCTAGTAGTGTACAACCATATACACTCTTAGTGCCATGTTTAATACCACATGATGGCAAGTTTCTACTGGCCTTTGTTTATTCTTTGAGCCACACCCAGCTAGCTATGTTCAAGACTTTCTCTTGACTCAGGAATCACTCCCTGACATGCTCATGAGACCACATGAGCCAGGAATCGATCCAGGTCAGCTGTATATTATTATATATCTATAAGACTTTTATGTTATCTAGATTGGGCACAAATCCTCTTTATATTCACTGGACCCAGGATGGGAGAGTTAGAATTTACTAGGAGACTACCAGCCTGGCTATGTTGAGGCTATCGCTTAAGATTATAAGAAGGCTCATTCTAGTTTGTCCTCAAGCACTCAAGTGTGACTCTTTCAGTATACAGAGAACAAGATATCAGAATCACCCTGGTTCTGACAATAAATAAGAAGGACCTTGTGAGTACCATTTAGATTACATGAAGCCCATGAAATTAAGATGTATTGCTTTATACCAATCCCTCTCATAAGAGATAATCTCATAATCTCAGAAGAAGGGCATAATCATTTGTTTAGACCTGTAGTAGGGTGTGGCGCTACCCTTCTACACTCCCTTCTACTATCTAGAAGCTGTTTAGTTGGTCTTTTTTGACAGGACCCTCCCTGAAGTTAGGGTTACTTTCGTGTATATAAGGGTACTGACTTAGGTACTGTCACCCCTCTGATAGGATCCACTTTGGTGGGACTCTCTCTGGTGGGATCCTCTTTGGTAGGAGCCTGGCCCTTGTGTATGGTCTAACTTCTGACCAGAGATAGAGGCTTTACATTATATTGGATTGCAGTGGTAGGGCTTGTCCTACTATTAAAAGCCTTTTGGAACTGCACCAGACACGTGCGTTATCATCCATTCCCCGGTGGCTTCAGAGGTAGAAGAGAACTTCTGTCCTGAAACTGTTGGGAACCCCAACGGCTCACCAACAGTCAAGAATTTTAGATGTGGAAATGATTTTTAAAATTTTAATATTATAATACATTTGAAAAAAATTAAATCTAAAAGGAAAAGAATGTAGTTCTGATTGTAAACATGCACCAAGAACCCAGTTGCAAAAAAAAAAAAAATGTATGCATTCTCAGCAAAAAAAAAAAAAAACCCTCAACTTAAAAAAGAATTCCAATGCAGCTGTTAAGTATCACTGTATCACTGTCTTCCCGTTCATCATCGACTTGCTGGAGTGGGCACCAGTAACATCTCCATATGACCTGTCTCATGCAAGTAGAGCCCAAGGGCACCTGCTTGCTCCAGGAACATAAAGAGCCTCAAACCTTTCCATCAGGTCATGGGAATGAGGTCTATAATTGTTACTGGTATCTGGCATATCAAATACGACACGGGTAGCTTGCCAGGCTGTGCTGTGCAGGTAGCATATTCTTGTAGTCATCTCAAAATCCAGCATTTATTGATGAACCATGCCATGTGAGCCGGACTGTGATAGGCTGGTCTGCAGGGTGGATTTCTGACGAGGGGGAAATCCGGATGTGGAAAAGGAGGTCCTCATGGAGTGGGCGGTCGTCTGGCTTGTCATGAGGCTCTGCTAGGGTGGCGGGCCAGGGCTAGAACCTGCCATCCCTTCCGGGCTCCTCATGAGCGACTGGGCACAGTGAGAGCCAGTAGCAGCTCTGCCCCATTTCTGTCTCTACAGCAGCTGCTAAGTAGAAGAAGAAAAGCAATGTAGAGGAAGCAGACTCTCAAACTGAAAATCTCCCCCGGAATTGATACCTCCGAAGGCAGACATGCCCCTCTGAAAGAAAGAGATGCTCAATTTGAGGGCTTCCCCAGAGTTCTTACAAGCTCTGATGAGGATGAAGGGGAGAGACAGACTAATTCCCCAGCCTGATCAGGCCTCCAATGCCTTGTAGTTACCCCCCATGTTTAATAATAGTTAAAGAGCAAAGCCCAGGGAGTTTAGCAACATTTTTATGACCAATCTAGAGATAATGTCAAACAAATTTATAACAAGTTAGAAATTGAATCAATAACCCCGTTTAAAAAGGCTTGCAAAAAAATTTGGAGTAGCATACCAGTGGACTAGAGCCCTTACCAACTGGATCCCACGGGACGTCAAAAGATCACGTGGCTGCCCACCTACAAGATGTTCAGACTTCTTCGTCCAGACCCTGAATGAATGGTTTGAGGCTCTTCATATTCCTGGAGCAAACAGATCCCATTAGGCTACATTGGGACATGAGAGGGTCAAATGGAAATGTTACTGGGGCCCACTCAAGCAAATCGATGAATACTGGGATGTCAGTGATAACGGATCAGTGGCGGGGGCGCATTGGCAAAGACTGCCAGTTTCAGAGGGAGAAGTCAGCCTCAGGCCTCACCTGGGCAAAGGATTTGTTATGATTGCTGAAAGAAGGGGTACATCCATAGAAAGTGCCGAGCTCCTAGAATTATTAATATAGGGCAACATCCTAATAATCCCTATCTGGGAAATGTAATATGGAACCCCTAACAGGCTCCACAAGCTCTGCAGGCTCAAACAACAGCTATGCCTTCCCTGGTTATGGGGAATCCAAGTAGGGGATTAGCCCCAGGCCCAGCTGAACCCAGGAGCACTCCGATTTGTCCCACCTGCCCCGTATCCTCCAAATCAGAATCCTCAGAATTGCAATCAATAAATACTTTCCAGACCACCCAGGGATGCTAAATATTGGGGAGCCACTGAGGTGCATATGTCAGTTCCTCAGGTCAGTTCCCTTATATACAGAAAAGTAATCCTAAATTCAGGAAGGGTCCTGTCAACAAGGAACCCTAAAACAGCTTCTAGAGAGTAGAAGAGTGTAGAAGGATGGTGCCACCCCTACTACAGATATAAACAGAGGAGTACTCCAAGGACTAATTGAGATTATCTCTTAGGTTAAATACTGAGAGAGAGTGGAGTGGTATAAGGTAATATATCTTAATTTCATGAGCTTCATGTAATCTAGATAGTACCCACAAAGTCCTTCTTATTTATTATCTGCACTAGGGTGATTCTGAGTAACTTGTTCTCCATAACTGAAAGGGTCACACATGCATGCTTTAGGGAAAACTAATATGATGTCGGATTCTAAGCTGCTAGCCTTAGGGTCCAGCACTTCCCCATAAGGGCTCAGCATTTTCCCCACCACAAGGCCCTAAAGGAAGGACCCAGAAATGGGCCCTGCCCATATGGTTTCACCCAAAACATCTGTCCTTATCTAAGCTATGGTGAGGCAGAATGTGCCTGTCTTCTGACCTCTGACCACAATAATATGTAAAATAATGATTGTTACCTTGCAAATGCTAAATCCATGATTGTTAACTGTTGCAATGGTCCAGGAGCTTGCGAGTGCCTTGATTTGTGCTTGTACCCCCTCCACTCAAATAGTGTGTAAAAGCTTAAACTGTTCTCAGTAAATGAGTACTGCTATCCAGAACTCCCCTGCTGTGTCAGTGTCTTTCTTTCTTTCCTTTCTTAGCAGTAGCAAGGCAGAGTTTCTTCCAAGTCCATCCTTCTTTTTCCACAGGGATGAAGTCCGGCAAGATCAAGGTCTCCCTTCATTTGTGCCGGGGCTGCTGGCCAGGGCCCCCAAAAGTATGATCCTTCCTATAATAATAAACGTTAGTCTCAATATACCCAGGTTGATTATCTTCTGGTGAATTCTAACTGTTCCCCGCTGGTTTCAATGGGTATAAAGAGGAGCTGCGTCCAATCTAGATAACATAGAAGTCTTAGTAGATGTATAGTAATACGTCAGAAGTCACTCATTCAGAATCAGGGTGACTTCGTAACTGCCCCCACTCCCTCCATCAGTGTTTACACAGAAGAGTGATCTCATTAGTATGATCCTGGCTTAAGAACATGTAACTAGATTAAGCTCTGAGTGGATAAAATAGCAAAGCTCCCAAGCTAGCTAGGCCTGTCATCCAGCAGTTCTGTATACTAATAAAATAATAAATGAATGCCAATATGTTTCTTTATATGTTGATAAAGTATAGTTAATATGCCTGACTTCCAACCTATGTGATTTCTTTCTTCATTCATCATTTTAGAATCGCAATAATCCTTGCTAAGTGGGATACTGACTTTTAATTCAGACTTTAATTAGAGAAAATCTGTTTGGTATAAATTCTGGCATTGAAATATTAATGGTCTTATAAAAATATAAGTACCCCCTATACATTTCCTTCTTTATATACAAATAATACTTCATTTGAAATCTCTATCATCTTTTTTTGAGTGATTCCTTTGAAATTTCTGATCAATTCTATAGAATAGTATGATTTGTGTGTATGTTTGTGTACATTTATAAAATAAGTATATACAGGTGTGTATAGAGAAATACCTAAAATTCATATTTATCTAACTTTTAATCTAATGCTACAGCATCCATATAGTTAAGTTAAAGTTAAATCAACTGTGATGATTTTGTTTATGTAACTCACCTTAGTTCTAGCTCTAAGAATTAAAACCACAGGAAGATTCTGTAAAAAATTAACATCATGCTGAAACTATCAAGTTGTGCATCACTATCTATAAATTAAGAACACTATTGCTTTTGTCTAGTGTCTTATTTTAAAAATACCATAAATAACAACCTAATTGCAAAATCTACACAACTCTGCACAAACACACACATGCTTATGCTTGCACACACACAAACACACACACAAATGCATAGAGAAGCCAACAGGTAAGAAAATTCATGATTATAGTAGCCAGAGTTTGAATGCAAAAAAAAACTGAATTTTCATGTTTCTTTAATGACTTCTTTCTTTATTTATTTAATCTTTTTTTAATTTTTTCTTCCACATATTGTTGACTAAAATCAACATTTTCCCAAAATATACATTAACTTTGAAGTCACAAGACTTTTTTGAATTTTTTGAATTATAAATGGACTTTTATCTGATATGTGAACTGATAACTTCAATTTTTAGTAGAAATAGTACATTCAAGTTGAGTACAAACAAGGATGAAAGCAAGCAAGAAAAGTAGATGGGCAGTGACTCCAACTGCTCTAACTCACACTCTATTGGACCGCTTTGTCTTTACAAATATGCTATGACATCATAGACACATCAATTGTATCTATCTGTAGAAGAGCAATTAAAACTGGGCACATATGGTAGTCAAGTCTCTGACTTAAATTATTAAGAGGTAAAAGTACTGATAAAAAATTTCCCTGTGCAGTGTTGATCATGAAAATGTGTTATAAAACAAACTTTAGAGTAGTTAGATCAAAATATTTGATCTCCATTTTGCAAGAGAGGAAGCTGACCAGAGGCATGACTTGGATTTTGCTCTCTGGCTTTACTAGATAAAAGACTAAATAGTATATTGAAAAAGACAATATTAAATATGCATAGTTGGGAATTCTGGAATTCTGGAAGAGAGTGATTTGGCTAGACATCATAGATGAAGCACAGGTAGGCAATGTTGTTTTGTTTTGTTCATTTGTTTTGTTTGTGTAAAGCAGCACACAGGGAGGGCAACCTCTAGACAAAGGTCTAGCTATAATCCATTGAATAATACACACTTTCCTGTGGAGGATCTTTTCTTTAATTAACAAGCCACTCAGTAGTTATAGTACAATGTGATGATTGAACCGTGTTGACACAATTGGACAGTATGACCAAACACAACACAATGTAATAGTCAGAATTTGATCTGCCACCACACTATAGTAGAAAGCAATAATTCATTGTATATAGTAGAATTACTCATCCAGCTAAAAGTAAACTTGTTTTCATGATTTCAAATCAATAATTTGATTAACAAACCTTTCTCAGGTTGGGTCTTATATTTTTTCATGTAAACGCAGGGGGGGGGGGGGGGGGTGGGGGGGGGGGGGGATTTAAAAAAAAAAAATTTCTACGTATAAAATAATGATAAAAATTATCACTTGATAAAAATAATAAAAAATTGGATTAAAAATTGAGTCAACAGGAGATTATGTTGAGGGAAGAGTTTGCTACCTCCACTTTGAGTTTAATCTTCCCCAAACTGAGGCTAGCATGGAGCTTCAGCCAGCTGGGAGATGAGTATATTGCTTCCTCTTTACTTGCATTGTATTACTTGCATTGTATTGCAATGTGTCATCCAAGTAGTATTTAGAAAAACCATGCCAAATATGAGCTTGATCAAAATAGTTCTGTGAGAACCACAGACTGTCAATCTTGTGAGCAAGAAAGTCTTTATCTTCCTCTACAATGGCAACTCCTCATTAATTCTTACTTATATGGTCAAGGAAAACATGGTTTCCTTCCTATCAAGAAAAAATATTGAGGTGGTTGAGAGGTACAGTATTTAAGAACTAATTAATTTTCATGCACCACTTATGGTTCTCTGAGCACAGAAGCAGGAATAAGGCCTGAGTGCAGATGACTTTGTAATCCCCACCGAGGGAGGAACAAATGAATAAATATTCATTTATTTATTAGGCCCAAGTTGTGGGCCTAAATATTCCCACAACTCTTTTGAATGTGTGAGATATACCCTGACATCAATACCAGGTTTTAAAAAATATGGGGAGAAGGAGAGAACATAGGCTGTGAGGAGAAGAAGGAAAAGGTGAAGATGGTGCAGAGAAAAAAAAGAGGAAGAGGAGGAAGTGGATGAGGTGGAGGAGGAGAAAGAAGAGGTAGAAGGAGAAAAGAGAAGAAGGAAAAGAAGAAATAAGCAGACAGCTTTTCTTTTGTTTTTCTGTTATAATCTTGATCTATTTTTCATTGTTTTTGCCCATTAAAATTATTATAACATCTAAAATTTGCCTATAAATGGATGGACATGAAGAAAATTATATTGAGTGTAATTAGCCAGAAGGAGAGAGAGACAGATACAGAATGACTGCTTTTATTTGCATGACATAAGTATATATGTACATATTATGATACAATATCCAAGGTCAAGTGAAACATGATCTTGTATCAGGAGGTCTTGTCAAAGGTGGAAATTTTCACAAATGTGTGGGAATCAGAGGCTATGTAAGACAGAAAGTGGAACAGTGTGCTAGCAATTGTCGAGGGTACTAATGCCAACCTAGAACTGAGCATTAAATAGAGGCAAAAAGATACACATGACAACCTTTTAATGTATGTTCTGTAATCCATAGTCTGGAAGGGAAGGAAAAGAAAGAGAGAGAAAGGGAAAGAAATAAAGAACCTGCCATGGAGGTGGGCTGGGGGAGGGGAGGGAACCGGGACGTTGGTGGTGGGAGATGGGCACTGGTGGCGGGATGGGTGCTGGAACACTGTATGACCAAAACCCAAATATGAACTTTTTAATTGTATATCTTTGTAATTGTATATCTCACAATGGTATAATAAAATACTTTAAAAAATTATTATAATGTAATTGCTTGCTTGCATTTTTCTTTAAATGTGTCATAAAATAGCGTTCTGACTTTCAATTCAAAGTAGAAACTAGTTGGCTCGAAAATTAATATGAAAAAAGTAATTAAATGCCTTATTATTGTTGTTGCTGTTATTTAGAAATACAGAAAAACAAAATATTGGAAGTGGTTACACTAGTCCTAAAAAATATAAAACTAAAAGAGGTTTTAGATACCCAAATGTGTACAGAATCAGCTACTCATTTGAAACACGTCTTAATTCTTACAGAGGAGAGGTCTCTTTATTCCTGCTTTTTATTTGTTGCTGTGTGGGGGTGCACACCCAGCAGTGCTCAGTGCTTGCTCCTGGCTCTGAGTTTAAGGATCACTCCTGGCAGAACTTGGGGGAACCATAAGTGGGACCTTACATGAAGCTGACCCTGGTTTAATCCTGGTTGCTTTGAAGTCTTCTTTGAAAAGAGTCAAGAGAACTGAAATGTTATACCAAACAGCTGCTATATGTTTATTGTAACTTACATGTGTGTGTTGTGCACACATTCATGTTTAAAACTTAATGTTCCAAAAGATAGGTGGCTACCTGGCTTTAAAACTTAGCCTCATATCTTCTACCCAATGACGTAAAGTGATTTATGTAACATTTCTTTTATACTTGTTTTAAATCCATAAAATGATGATAACTTCTTTTTACTTATTCACTTGATCACTTGATCACTTGAATTCCGTTATTCATCAATTTGTTCGAGCGGGCGCCAGTAACATTTCCATTGGACCCTAGCACGTGCCAGTGTAGCCCAATGGCACCTGGTTGATTCAGGAATATGTAGAGCCTCAAACCGTTTCTTCAGGGTCTTGACAAAGAAGTCTGACCAAAGGTACTTAATATACTGTAAATATGGCATTTAATATACTTAAAATAATGACTATTGGTGAATATTATGTAATTTTATAAATCAGCTAACAATAAAAAATGATTAAAATAACTTGACAGATTTTAATATATCATTCAAAATTATTATTAATGAACACTTCACAAACCAATTATAACTCGATTTTGTTTCAATATATTTTCTCAATATTCTTTTTATTGTCACTTTGACATATATTTATTTCATACCAAGATGAATACATATTAAAGGAAAGTACATATAGAAGGTAAATGACAAGGCACAAAATGCATCTGAATCTTATCCTAGTGGATGACAGTATAATAGCTTACAAGACTCCTGAACCAGGTCCAGCATTAAGTATTCAAAGACCTCTGAGTCCTAATTTAAGATTAATTAATCAAACTCACCATGAGAATCTGTGACATTCAGATGTGCTCTCTGTTTGAGCCCAGGCTGGACAATCTGCTCTCATCACATAAGTTTTTGAAATATTGCTTTTAAATATTTGTGTTTCTGTATGTCTACCCTTGACCAATCTTTATTGCTACTTTGAACTAGTTCAAAATATTAAGAAATAAAATTAAATTTTACCCAAATTTGATTGTTGGACAGAAAATATATCTGTACAAAAGACAGATATATTTTCAATAATTTTCTTAATATTTCATACAGGAATATCATAATCTTTTAAAATTTGCATAAAATCTCCAATAGTATTGACATACAGAAGTTGAGTTACTAGTTCATTTATTAATATTGTATGCAGTTTGTTTTATGCCCAAGTTATATTCAAAAGACTACGGTGTCAATTTCTCTTCTTTTTTTTTTGCTTATTTGAGTCGTACCCAGTGATGCTCAGGGATTACTCGTGGTTCTGTCCTCAGGGAATTACTCCTGACGGTATTTGGGGACCATGTGGGATGCCGAGGATAGAACCTGAGTCCGCATACAAGGCCAATGCCCTACTGGCTGGACTATTGATCAAACCCCTCATGTGTCAATTTCACAGTCATTGTTTACATCGTTTTTAATTTCGCTTTTTTTTTTTTAGGATCCCCTACTTTTATTTTGCACCCAGCTTCATCACAACCAGCATCAGTCCTATTTGCAGATGTTAGCGTATTAATCAGAACACCTGAAAGTGATGGAAATTATGCACCTTTATATTTCACTTAAATAAAGTAAATAATACAATTATTTATTGAAACTCCCAATGAGAAAACAACATATAATCAGGACTCTGAAGCAGTTAAATGAACAATTGTGTCAGTCTTTTAGCGAACTTTACATCCCTATTCTGGTTGTTTAGTGGATTTTTACTATTACCACATATTTTTTTTCCTTTTTTCCTCTTCCACATTTTTCTTAACAATTTCTGCACTAAAATCAGACTAAGATATAGGTATATGAGTGATAGTGGCTCCTGAGAGACACCAGATTTTCAATATTTTTGTTGTCCTTGAGTCTTTACGGCCTATTTGCTACCTACCTAAAGGAAAATAGTATGATTGTATGTGGGGCCAGAGTGATAGCACAGCGGGTAGAGTGTTTGCCTTGCACATGGTAGACCCGGGTTCAATCCCCCCGCATCCCATATGGTCCCCGAGCACTGCCAGGAATAATTCCTGAGTGAGGAGCCAGGAGTAACTACTACTGTGCATCACTGGGTGTGACACAAAAAGCAAAAAATATATGTATATATTTGCACTAAGGAGTGAAGTACATGTAACTGTTTGCAATGAGCATAAGCTCATGCAATTCACTGCAGCTTTTCAAAGACTTGAGTCAGCCAACTTCAAAGTCTTATTTCTTTAAGCCAGCTAATGTCTTATCTAGGACAAAAAAGGGAAAAAAAACAATTTGGATCACTCAGTTTTGAACAGTAAAAGATATACTGAATTTCAAAAGCAATATTAGTCATTGATGAAATGTCTACCATTATAAAATCACTGCTACATATTAAAATGTTTTAAGATGCTTTACAACTGGGGTCCAATGATGGTACAGTGGGGCAGGGCATTTTTCTTCAAACAGACAAGCTGAGTTCAATCCCTGGTATCCCATAGAGTTACCCAAACCAACCAGGAGTGGTCTCTGAGCACAGAGCTGACAGCAAGCTCTGAGCACCACATGGAGACCTTCCCACCAAAAATAGCTCTACCATCAATTTACACCAATTTAGGAGATATAGAAATATAGTTGGTAAATGGTAAAAACTAAAACCTATAAAATGTTTATGATCTGATGTACATATAACTTGTTAACCTAATTATTATAGGTGATAACACTGCATTGCATAGTTGTAACTTGGTAAGATAACTTAATTAAAATGTCTTCACCAAATAGAAAACTAATGGTAAATATGTGATGTGTGTGCAAATTTTCACAGTATTTTCACATTACACACAAATGTTAAAAACATGGTATGCACTTTAAATATCTAGCCTTTTATCAATTGCATCTCAAGAAACTTTTAAGAGAGAGCTATTATAAATAAAAACAAACATTTGCCTGTCTCCTTTGTGTTAATAAAGAAAATGCAAAAGCAAACTGTGTACTATTTAGGTTGAAGGGGAAACATAAAACAGATATGTATAAACTAACAGCTCTTCAAAAGCTGATATTTTTATATACAATTTCAGTGATCCATTATCTTAAAATAAAATCTGTTCTGCTTTACTAATTTCACTTTGACCTATACAATTTTGGGACATGTTCATTGGTAGTTATTCCTCTATTAGCTGAAATATTTTTTAAACGATTTATTATACCACAGCGAGATACATAATTACAAAGTTGTTCATGCTTGAGTTTCGGGCATACGGTGTTCCAGCACCCATCCCTCCACCAGTGCCCATTTCCCACCATCAATGTCCCTGATTCCCTCCACCCTCCCCTAGCCTGTCTCAATAGCAGGTTCTTTATCTCTTTTCTATCTTTTTTATTTTCCTCTCTCTCTTTCTCTCTTCCTTTTCTTACACATTGTGGATTATAATACATACATTTATTGTTATGTATTGCTCTCATCTGTATATTTTTGCCTATATTCAATGCTCAGTTGCAGGCTGGCATTATCACTTTCGACAATTATTAGCACACTGTTCCCTTCTCTGTCTTCTTACCTAACCTCTGACTCCCACACCGTTGTGGGTGATTCCATCTTTGACAAGTCCTCTTGATACATTTTTTCCTGACTTTGGATATTGGTATCAAAATATATCTATATATTTATATATATATATTTATGTCATGCAAATAAATAAAAACTGTCTTTTTCCTTTTTGGCTAATTTCCCACTCAACACGATCCTTTCCATGTTCATTCATTTATAGGCAAATTTCATAACTTCATTTTTTCCTAACAGCTACATTGTATTCCATTGTGTATTAGCTGCAATATTAACTTAAATATAAATCACTAGTCTAGCAAAAACAGCTATCATAGAAATTCAACTTAGCATGTACAACATTTCTGAAATATTCCTTATATAGTTATAGATATAGGTTTCTTTTGGTGTCTTTAATTTTACTAAATTAATTTATTTAAAGTTGGCAATTTGTTTATGACATGCTATCTTAACATAACAAGTCTTTGGCTACCAAACAATTTAAATCTTATGAAGTGTTCTAGAAAATATGCAATATATGAATCTAGATTTTTGTTTACATATTGAGTAACTGAAAAGCGTATATGCTTTCTGATAAGACTTGTGATTTATATTCTAACATGAAAAGCAAGAAATAGACTTGTTAATTTGAATTGCTACTTAACAGTTGAGCTTGAATAAGTTATAAGTTCTGAATAAAGAAGTTAGAACTGTTAACTCAAACACACACACAAGAACACACACACAAACATACACACACAATGATCCACAAAAAACATTGTTGGGAATCAAGCAGGTATTTTAATTTTTTAGAGTAACTTTATTGTTTAGAGTCATGATGTATACTCCCTCGAAGAAGCACAAAACAATTTTGATCAGCATCTTCCTTGTTACTGCATCCAGGACTGCTTCCAATTTACAGAAAATTGCAACAATCAGGTTATTCTCAAAAAGAAAAAGATAATTGTGTGACAGATTGATTAAAGCAACAACATACATATTTTAATATGGCAACTTTCTGCATCTAACAGAGCAGTAAAATGCTTATTTTTTGAATTCAGGGTCTAGTTTATTTCTGTTGAAGATGCGGAGTGGGTGTAAGCAAATGAAAACTAAAGGTAAACTCCATCTTAAGCCTCCCTTATTTAGTCAAACAAGAGCTCCTCTCTCTATAGGATGCACTACTGGTTTCCTGATGCTGCCCCTGCAGGGGAAACCATGTAATACTCTGCACTTCACAGCTAACAGAAATCCTAAGACTGACTCACACTTCAATTTCCTTAGGACGAACTGCTTTTGCAAACATTCCTTCACACAAGTGTGCTCAAAATCATGAGAGATTATGAATCTTACATGCATGATTTGTCAATAACTTTCTCTGAAACCAAAAACATGTCCTAGCATTTCTGTTACTTAAATGAAACAGTCATTTCAAATTCAAAATTACTAAATGCAGTATGCAATAAAAAATGAAAATATTTACAGTGCATTTCTACATCCTTGTTCTGTTATGTGGAATTACTTTAACTCACAACATATATCTTTGTGTTTTGCAGTGCCTTGAAAGCATAAAACATACATGAAATGCAAAGTTATTCATAGGTTTGGGGTATTTACAAGTAGAAGATTTCTAGATTGTGCATTAGTATCATGTAAAGACATAATTGAGTGTTCTTATATTCCCATTTTTTTGCCCTTGAATAATTTTGCTGTGTATGAATGCATACATAAAATAAGATACTCTCCCTGACTGCATATTCATTTCCAGTGACAATATTTTTCATTTGGTCATCAGTTTTATTTTTTGTTCTGTGTTCATTTTTAATTAAAAAAAAGCCCTTTCAAATAAGTTTATATTGAGAGAACTGCAGTGGAGGGGTGGGGCTCAGGCTTCCTGGGTAGCTAAATAACAGCAAAGAGAAAGGCCCCCGCTAGCGCAGGTGCCCAGATAAAGCATGAGGGCAGGAGGGGACACTTATGTTTCCTAGAAGCTCCAAACCTGGCTCAGGGGACTAGACCTGTGACCTGAGGACCTGAACCGACTAATGGTCTCTCCCCACAGGTATAACCAGGGTGGGGTGTGTGCAGTTACATCCATCAGTTGCTCTTGTAGCTGCAAGTTAATCTTCCCTTCATTATTTCATTGGATCCACATCCTGCCTTCTTATACTGGACTCCCAAAATGTCAGCCTAGCTACACTAACCACATTTGGCCAACAGTCCCTTCAATATACCCCCCCAACTCACAAAAATAACAGCAAGCACAACAGTCAATACAATCCCAATGTAAAAGTAACAGTAAGCTCAGACCAAGGAACTCGTCCTTTCAATCAGCCTTAGAGGCTCTAGAGAAGTCACACAGGAGCACCAATGAGGGAGGTAATATCCTTGAAGGGGAATTGGAGACCACGTTATTGAGCTTCCCCAGAGGCCTACCTGGCAGTGAGAGGCGGACACCGGGAAGACAATGTCCAGGCAGCCCTGGCTTCATGAAGAAACAACGCAGGTCCCCACCGGGGAGTGGATGAAGCAAAAGCCCTGAGGCCTCAAAAAGGACAACGTGGTTTTCTGATAAAGAATTCAGAGATGAAATGGTGAGGATGTTTAATGAGATCAAAGAAACAGTGGAACAGGCAGCCAATAAAATATAGGAGGATCTGGAAAAACAGTGGAATTGACAGCCAATAAAAGCAGGAGGAAATGAGAGCAGAAATAAGAAAACTGCATACTGAACTGTTGTTACCCCGGACAACGGTGCCACCAGCAGCAAATGAGAATTCTTATTCTCCACACAGTCCTGCCCGATCTTACTCTTCCTGAACCTATTCAGACAGGCCACCAGCACACTTTTAGGAGACACATTATCGCTGTCTTTATTTGCATTTGTGTGATAATCAAAAAGAAAGAATATTACTTTCTTAAACCTGTTGGAAATCTTTATATCTTCTATTCATTTTCTCTCCATTTGAAGGAATTTTGTTGTTTTGTTGTTGATTGTGTTGAAATTGAAAATGCTTTATATTTCTTAGGCATTAGCCCTTTATCTGAAAATAATTTCTCTTATCCGATTGGAGTCTTTTTATTTCAGACTGCATTTTTTATAGTCTGTGCTTATCTTCATAAAACCTCTACTGAAAAGATTTTCTTCACTTACGATTTCTATATTTCCCCTTCTCTACATGTTGAATACATTATAATTAGGTATGTCAGCACATTACACAGTAAAGTCATGCAAATGTTTTCATGTCGCCAGAGATGTTTACTTAGCAATACCTATAATTATTACCAGCCAGTATCTTTTGCAATCTTTCACCAGCATGTACTGTGGGTAGTCTGTTCATCCTTTTAGAAATATTGCTTTTACTTAACACTGTATTTATTACTCACTTTTGGTTTTCTAATGTAAATTTTTATTACTTATCTTAGATCACCTCTATATTTTTATTCCTTCAGTAAAACTATAGTCATATAACTTTAATCCATATTAAACTATACTTATCAATTTGATTATATCATATAAAACTGTTTTCATCTCTCCAGAAGACAGATAAGAGAACTCCCTTGTGTAACTCCAGCCTTCTACTTATAACTACAATCTTAACATCTATTTAATTATCCGATATATCTTAAATGTGACATGCTTCCAGCTAATTTTATGTAGAATCCAAACCTAACCTTGAAGGGCTAGTTCCACTGCCACACAAGGGAGCAAAGCAATGAAGACTCTTTATTATGACAGGGCGGAGAAAGAGCTTAATTAGCAACAAGCTAGCTGGATGCCTGTCTGAGAAGCAAGATTGACTGCATGCTTATATAGGAAATAACTAGACGCAGTTTATGTAGGAAATAACTGGAAAGTATATTTCTAGGAAGGCCACATGACAAGTTGATAAGCACCAGGATGGTCAATTAGTTTCCCTCAGGGTAGTCCTCAGAAGCATCTGAAAATCTAAACACACACATTTATATATAAATTATGCAGCTAGTGGAATATCTTCTTTGTTACAGACTTTTGAGGGAAGGAGAGGCCCTAGGTCTCTTCTTTTTGTTTGCTTATTTGTTTTTGATGTGAGTAGGATTCAACCCAGGGCCTCACATATGCAAGGCCAATAAATAAATGGTCTATAGATGAGAAACATCCATAGTCCCTAGCAAAGGATGAAAGGAAAACACTCTGCATTTCAATAGCCACTCTCTAAAACGGTTTGCTCTATTTGTTTAATTTAAATTTGTGAATTTCATGCTTAACTTCTTTGGAGTTCATTTCACAAAGTGAAAATAAACTCACTGGGCCAGCCAGGATGTTTGTCAGTCAGTGTGTTTGTTCCAATAGCTTGGCGACATTACTCTATTTTCCATAACCCACATGCGATTTATCTTGCTCTTGGCTCTACATTTGAAACGATATGGATGCTGTGTCTCTCTCATCTGTCCTCGATGACCACAGTAATCTCAGTCACTCTTATTTCTTTTACAGATCACAGCCATAGCTCTCGAGTTGCTCACAGTGATCTTACAGTGAATTTTCCTACAATTTTCCTTGTGAGTGGCACCTGAGCTGTCAGGTTTGTTTTTGCTTCATTGGTTTTTGTTTTGTTTTCCCTGTACCATAAGTGTATCATTTTTATCATAGGATGAATTTAGTTAGCAGACAAAAGACTAATATAATCAGTCAAATAACTAGCTCATGGTATTATTTTCTAAGTCCTGATTCTTGCCATTATTTTCTTAAACTATTGGAACAGTCTCATATTGTCTGAAACCAGTACATTTTATGGTATTATTTAAATGCCATTTTCCTTTGCTTTTTCACACTTAAAAATATAGATTATTTTTATAATTCTTTAAGTTTCTTACAAATGGTATAAACCCTTTCCTAGTTTATGAAGCGCTTCAAAGGTAGATATCATATCGTCAACATTACAATCCAAGTCTATTATGCTCTGCAGCCTAATGACTCTTGGGTTGCACAATTCAGAGCAGCTGAAAACGGTTTACCATACACGCAATGCAGCAAGGTCTTACACAGCTCCATAGCATCCATGTCATTCTGATTTTTGGTGTCTTTGCACTTAAATTATATTCTTCACAAATCCCTGCTGCCTCTCCATATTTTCTAGGTCACCCTTGTTTTATTTCAAAATTAAAGTGAGATATATCACATTTATAACAGTATCATACCCCCAAACTAAATATCTTGTGCTGAGCTCATAAGATAGTTGACTGTTTCCTTAACTTCAATTATTTAAATAATATGCAGCTGAAATATCATAGTAATATTTATGTAACATCATGCATATTTTAGTGCATTATGTATTAAAATTATTGTCTCATTCATATTACATATATTTATCTATGCATGTATACTTATATGCAGCTTTTTAAAATGCCTTTTTTAGGTCTGTACCAAGGAAGCTATACTTATTACTAGGGAAAATATGGTAAAAAAGGGCTACAAGCATTCAGTAATAAATACTCTTATGAAGTAATAAATAAGATATTAAGGCGACACCTTGTATTAAAAGAGTAAAGGCTGCAGAATTAGTTTTGATAAGACAAAAAAGTAGAATGTAGGTATCTTGGCTGAGCATCATTGTAGACAGCTCAGTACAATTAAGTAAAGGAATTTATAATAGTGAAAATTTAATTATTTGTCTTATAGCTGTTTATGTGTCTACTGTCTATGTCTCACCCCCAAAATAAGTTTAAGAATCTGTGGCATACACAGAGACTGGTACTAGAATTTGGGGGGCTGTGTGTGTGTAATTGTATGGGGAGTGGAGATGGTGTGTTAGACACATAATTATAAAGAAGCTCTACTATTTCATTGTTCTCCAAATATGAATAAAGGGGCAACACTGGAGTTTAGCCATTGAGGCAGGAAGAAAAAACAGATGCCAGTGACAAATATCAAAAATGGAAGACAAATATTTGGAGAAACCAAACACAGAACAGAAATAGAGGTGATTTAAATCATACACAGATCTCAATGGTTGGTGATATGAGCTAAACTTTTGCATTACGCACAACATCCACAGAACTATAAGAGTGTTTATGTGTCTGTTTCCTTCATTAAACTATAAACTATTAAAGACAGCATCTGAACTAACTTTGATACCTACAAAATAAACAATTATAGAATTACATACACTTATGCATGTAAAAGATATATATTAAGCATAAACTTAAACATTTGGAAGCTTAGGAAAAATGATACGATCTTTGTCTCATAACCAGTTTTCATCAATTGATCTTATTCTCCCTCAAAACACACTAATTGTTGACTTGTCAAATATTATTTCTGTAGAAAAAGTCAATGCACAGAAAAATTTGTTTTGGGCTTTATTTCCTGTGCATTGTTGGTATAATGAAAAATGTGAGATGCAATATGAAATTATATTAAAATTACTTAATATTTTCTTCAACATAAGTTTAGCTACTAAAACATATTTTACTATTAGTGTAGGGCAACATATTTCATGGTATTTGAGAAATATGCTTATTCATAATAAAATGATGAAGGAACACATTTTTAATTTTCTCTGAAGGACCTGGAAATGTGCTTCTTAAATTCAACTTATGTAACACTATTACACTTTATGTGATGACTCCTCAACTGTGTTTGCTATGTATTAATTAAACATAATGAAAAAGCCAGAAATGTAGCCCTGTTTAGGGTGCATATTTTGCATATATAAGACTTTAGGTTTTATGTCTAGAGAAGAAATTGGGAGGTGAGGGCTCACCCAGGTTTCTCAGGACTTAGTCTTGGTTTTCTGCTCAGCAATCATTGGTGGTGGTGCTTGGGGACCATATGTAGTGTCAGAAATCATAGGGGTCATAGTAGAAGTTGGCACATGCAAGGCAAACGCCTTGTTCTGTCTGGTCTTTTCTGACCCTGGGTTTTATCTGTCACACATGTATGCACACTCCCACACACAGACACATAATACAGTCTCACACAGTCTTACAAACATAATAATGAGAGGATGAGACAGTTCAGGAGTTAAGGATTTGCCTTTCATGCCCTGACACTGGTTATATCCCTCATATATGATGGCATGATTCCCCAATACAGCATGAGACAAAGTCCTGAGAATTTCCAGAAGTAATTCTTCCCAGAAAGACATAGTCAGAATAGAACAGCTAGATATGCAAAAGCATGATATGATGGCTTGGGATTTTGTAATATTTGTTATAAATTTTAGACTATTCTCATAATATTAATTCCTGGTTAATATGTACATGTATGCCAATATGTGAAAATATACAAAATAGCATATACTATTTTGTAAATTCTTCACTATAGATATGATAATACTTGTCATCATATAACTCAATTCCCAATGATCCAGCACCATATACTTAAAAAAAAGCCTGTCAGGGGCGGAGCGATAGCCCAGAGGGTAGGTGTTTGCCTTGCACGCGGCTGGCCTATGCCAGCCTGGGTTTGATCCCCGGTATCCCATATGGTCCCCCGAGCACTGCCAGGAGTAATTCCTGAGTGCATAGCCAGGAGAAACCCCTGAGCATCTCCGGTGTGACCCATAAAAGGCAAAAAAAAAAAAGGAAAGAAAAGCCTGTCAATATCTCATCAATACTGATATTATTTTTTTTCTTTTTGTGTCACACAGGCTGATGCTCAGGAGTTTCCCCTGGCTCTGCACTCAGGAATTACTCCTGGCGGTGCTCGGGGGACCATAAGGGATGTCTGGGATCAAACCCGGGCTGGCATGGGCCAGCCGGGTGTAAGGCAAACGCTCCTACCCAGCTAGGCTATCGCTCTGGCCCTGATATTAATTTTAAAGTATAAGTTTAAGTTATTGATAAAACTAGGAGTGAATTATTTTATAAATGTTCTTATAATTTATTTTACATTTCAGAAAATATGCCAAAATTTCCATCTTTTAAAAAGATATAAACACACATGTATATTTAACTTTTTTGATTTGTTATCTCTATTAATCACTCTCTTATTCTGTTATTTATTGTAAGTTTTCTGCTGCACCCCGCTGATGCTCAGAGCTTACTTCTGGCTGTGTGCCTAGGGATGACCCCTAGTGGTACTGAGGACCCAAATGGAATGTCAGGGATTGGAGCGTACTTGAACAAATGCAAGGTAAACTCTCTTTCTGCTCTACTATACCACTCTGGTCAATGTTTCATTATTTTTATGGTTACATTCCTCAATATTCTCCAAAGGGAGAAAAGGTTCTTTCCGAATTATATTTACTCTCATATAAGCTCAATATTTTTATTGCTTTCTAATATATTAGAAAGAACCCCCACACCATCAAGGCAGTCATTCTCAAAAATTGGTCTCCACAACTCGTTAGAGCTCCACTTGAGAGAAATGCCTATCTCAAGTCCTGCTCGCCAGAGTCCCACCCTATAGAGAAGTCTATTTCAAGCCCAGGTATGCCTGATCAGAGACTCAGATACACGGAGCAGAGCTGCTACCGGCTCTCCCTGTGCTCAGCTCATCATGAGGATCTCTGGGAGGGAAGGTGGGTTCTAGTCTTGGCCTGCCACCCCAGCAGAGCCTCGCAAGAAGCCAGAGGAATCTCCCCCCACACCATGAGGTCAGTCATTCTCAACATCTGACTCCACAGCTCATCAGCTCTCCACCAGAGAGAAAAAAATTGATCTCATTCCATTCATCAGTACATGCATGAGATGAGAGCCCACTACAGAGAGTATGCCACCTGCCCAGCAGAGCCTGGCAAGTTACCCGTGTCGTATATGATATGTCAAAAACAGTAACAATTATAGACCTCTCCTGAACGGGAATGGTTTGAGGCTCTTCATGCTCCTGAAGCGAGCAGATGCCCTTGGACTACACTAGCAGGTAACAGGATGTATGGAGATGTTACCTTGGTGCCCGCTCAAGCAAATCAATGAACAATGGGAAGACAAGTGATACAAGTGAAAATATTATATTACAATGACAAGTGATGGTGTTGCAATAATTATAAAATAGTCTGTTATCAAGTTACAGAACATTGAGGAGTGCAAAATCCACCATGTCTGTATATGAGAGCAAATGCTACACTTGGTAGCCACAAAACTATTTTTATTTCCTTGCCTGTCACTATTTTTGTATTATTTAACCAAATTTATTTCTGCTTTTAGTCCTGCAAGAGTAAATAAAGAGATTTTAAATACTTGGGGTACTGTACTATTGATTTGCCTCAAGATAAGTTCCCAGTGGTCTTTACATCGAAGTTTTCCAAAGTTTCCTCTGTTTATTCTTATACAGAGGCTTTTACACAGTTCCCTTGGAAACTGCTTCTAGCTTTTCCTGATCAGTCCATGTATGAGGGTCCCAGAATTAAGCCTCTTGAACAAAGGCTTATAGAATGAATGTGACTAATATTTAAGCAAATCAACAATGAATCATTCCTTGGGTATAAGTCTCTTAGTTAATCTATATTTCTGTTAGCAAATTATATATATGTATATATATGTATAAATACATGTATGTATATGTATGCACATGTATATGTGTATATATATGTGTACATATATAGACATGCATATATAGTATATCAATATATTTTTTTTATTTTCTATTTTCCCAAGTATACTCATCTCTCTAGGTTCTACTTTGTCTGGACTAATAAACTAATATCAAATGGTTTCATCTAAATGAAGAATGGAAATCTAGATAAAACAGGCAATTTGTCTTGTGCTAAGAAACTAAAAATGGCAAAGAGGGGGGGTATTTAACAAGATAAGGGGTGTTGTGTTATGTTCTTAAATCTGAGAGTAAAACCGGTGATGCCACATGGATGGCATTTCTAAAACCACAGTCTTTTGTGCTGGCATTTTTCTTTGAGTTCCTGTGGACCAGTACTAGTTTGCATAATGACCCATACAGTGGCAGTTATAGCAATTGCAGAAATCTGTTGGTTTTCCTGTCTTTCTACACACACTGACAGGCAACTAAAGAGGAGGAGTGATCGAAGACAGCTATTCTATGTTGTAAGGTGTATTGAATTGTGGTTGTGGCTGTGGTGATTACATCTCATCTTAGGTTAAAAAAAAGAAAAAAAGAAAAGTACTGAATTTGGCTAAAGCTGCTTTTTAGTCACTAAGGACCTTCCTAGTCTTAATCAAAAATAATCTGGTGGGAGGGGGCGGGCGGTAGCCAGCGGGGGGGCGTTTGCGCCGGCCGGCCAGGTTCGCCCTGGATACTGGTGAAGATACATGAAAATAAATAACACATACAGTAATCCACTTGCCCCTAGAGGTGCTGCAGGTGTGGCTGTGGTGCCCAGCTGCGTTGGCAGGTGGCAGACAGGAGACAGGCTTGTCTACACCCTCAGGGGCTCTGCCCCGGGGCTCTGAACATAGAAATGGTCTGACATAGAAAAACACTGGGGCCCCTGGGATGAACACAGAGCCACAGCAGAGCCTGACAAGCTACCCCACGGTGTGTTCTATATGCCAAAAACAGTAACAGTAATAGACCTTATTCCCAATGAATGGAGATTTACTGGTGCCCACTCGAGAAAATCGATGAACCATAGGAAGACAAGTGACAAGTGACAGTAATCCACATTCCTAAGCACCATAATGGACAGCAGTAGTCTAAGGAGAGTGGTTGCTTTATTAATAGTCATTTGCAGAGGCCACTCTGGGCTTATATAAAGGTTTGTTTGATCCTTTGTGGATACTGCTCTCACACAGATTTAGGGAGAATCACTGCATGGTTTACCCTCTCTATCCCTGTACAGTGTATACTACACACTACACACAAAATATGTCACTAATTTTTTCAAGTCAAATGGTAAATACGATTAATTTGAGTTTAATAAAATTTGAGATTTGTTATAGAACCTTGGACTCTGAAGGTCTAAATCATTACCTGAGGACATGACAAGGATGAATAAAAAGGATTCAACTTTTGAAACTACAGAATAAATAAAAGTACTAAAAAAAAGTGGTGAGGCGATGGGTTTTGGAACATTGTATGCCTGAAATGCAATCATGAACAACCTTGAAGAACTGTGAAAAAATAAAGAAATCAGTTCTCTTCAGGAGAAAAAATTTCAATTGTGATGTTATTGATGTTTTTTAAAAAGGTCATACAAAATAAATCATAAATTTCTTTCTAATTGTGTTATGTAACATATCAAAGAAACTTCAGTATGTAGACAGAATATTTTAAACATAGTTTATTCATAGAGTCACTTTCATGGCATTTTCAAGAGTTAAGAGCCAGACAGTACAGCAAGTAAGGTCTTACCTTGCATTAGGCTGACCTGGGTTCAACCCTAGAGCCCTGCATAGTCCTCCAAGCCCACCAGATGTGATCCCTATGATCTGAGCTGGAAATATGAACCAGGAGTGCTGCCAGCACTCAGCACAGAAAAAAGGAGATGGAATAAAATATCACTTGCTTGAAAATGTTCTATCGATTTAACATAACTAATAATTTAGATATCAGTTCCCTATTAACATACTGGGCAGCATGATTTTGTATTAAATGTTACCCATTGTAATTTTCTTAAGAGTTTCTAGCCTATGGAGAAGTAAAAAATATAACAATTTAGGATGATAATAAATC